>ML426706.1:0-20101 GCA_005239525.1 Nicotiana knightiana | reverse complement strand
TGTGTGTGTGTGTATATATATATATATATATATATATATATATATATATATATATATATATATATAAACTGCTAGTAACACAGGGTCGGGTTATAGTATATGATAATGTATAGCCTACTCAGATGCATCGTTGAATTATATCTACATTATAGTATTACAGTGAAGTGTCTCTGTGTGTGTGTGCATATATATATATATATACATGAATTTCTAGTAACACAGGGTGGGTTATAGTATATGATACNATTTTTTTAAATAATAATATAATTAATAAAATTTTATATCTGGTCCCAGATTAGCGACCAAAGTTGGTCTTTATTTTCTTCCTGTACAATAAGCGACCAACTTTGGTCGCTAATGTGAAATGTTATTTATTTAAAATTTATAATTTTTTAAAATAATATATAATTATTATTAATTTTATAACTGGGTCCCACTTTGGCAACTAAAGGTGGTCGCTAATTTTACTATTTCTTTGACCAAGTAAGTTTGACTAGTCCGGTCAATATTTTGACCGGATTATCGACCAATTTAGCGACCAACGTTGGTCGTTTTTTTTTTATAGACCAATTTTGATCGCAAATTTTTGGTCGCTTTTTGCCGGATTTCTAGTAGTGCAAGGAGCATAATATTCCCAAATCATATCTCTTATTTTGGACGAAAGTTATTTTTCTTACAATCATCTTACCTTCTTATCTTCATATTATCGTTTAAAAACACTTAAACATTATTGTCAATTTTTTATACTCAATATTTTGATAAAAATACACTACCCAACTTTCTAATATATTCTTAATAGATATTTTGTGTGTGCCCATGAGTTTGATGAAATAATTGCAAATTTAGACACTCATCAATTGTGTGCTACCTCCATTCTATATTTAGGTTAATTAGATGAGTCTGCAAACGTCCTCGAAATTGGATTGATCATCTATACAGAATATTTGTCATCGTATGCTACTGCAGCATAGCAAAGCCAAAACTTTAGGCATGCACGCTGCCCAAGAAGGCTGAGAACGCGCATGGTGTCGTGACACCCTGAAGTTGCTGAAAACTTTAGGCATGCACGCTGGAAAGGCTAGGCCTTGAAAGCGCGCATGGCTACGGTCCCAATATGTGATTTGACTCATTTTGTCATCTTTCACGTCTAGGGCATGACTCCAAAATTTCCTTTTGGCCACTCCAATCGTTGAGGTTTTATGGATATATTGTAGTCAATTTCATCCTATTAACATTGGTATTAACATGATTGATGGATTCTCTAGCCATATCCTTTCTTTATCGGCACTACATGCTGAAATAATTGGCCTACTCAAGGGTTTGAAACTCGCTTTCACAAAATATCGAACTCCATTAATAGTGGAGACGACTGCTAGTTATTGATCTCCTTAATACAACACTCTACATATATAAAACCTTACGTTAATCGTCTACATGATTGTAGGTTCCTCATCGCCATGGACCACCCAGCTGTTAGGCACATTTATCGTGAAGGGAACAATGTGGCGCACACTCTAGCAAACTTTGGCGGTACCTGGGACTCACATAATGATGCTGAGCGTGAAGACTCATTTTGGGACGAACCAACTTTATTTTCTTCTTTAATATTTCACAAAGATTATTTAGGGGATGAAGAGTTAAGATCAGTTCCATGCTGTAATAACTCTCCTTAATTTTCGTTTTTAATAAATGTTCTCTTATTCAGCGAAAAAACATGGGATTACGTTGGAACAATAGATTCTTCTCCAAAATCATCACTATTTATCATGAACTCTCAATTAGAGATTTTTGAGATGTGATTATATTAAAGTAATTTAACCTACTCTATTGCAACTACTAGAAAATTCCCTAAAACCGTCCAAAAATACTGACCAAAATCTATCGAAAACCTGGAAAAATTGACCGATTTCGACTGACTTTAATCCGTCGAAATTAGGTTGGTCGAAAATAAAGAACGAGCGAAGTCGATCGCAGTTTCCGGCTGAGTTTGGTAGGTCAATTAAATTTTACAAACGACCCAAAAAGAAAAAATCTACCGAAAAAGCCGACGGAAGTCGGTCGGTATTTTTCAATCGAATTCGGTCGATATTTTGATTATGCAAAATTCACCGTCAGGGAATCAAACTAGGGTCTGTACTGTGACAGGATACTATCTACTACTAGACCGTTGTTATATTTTTTTTAAGACTTTATTTTATTTTATTCGTACTCTTTAATTGCATTTTTTCGCAGAAATAACTGACCGAGTTCAGTCGATTTTATTAAAAATATTAAAATACAGCCCGAAGTCGGTCGGTTTTTAAAAATGATTTGACTGTTTTTTTAATATTAATTTTAATTTATTTTATTTGAAGAATCGATCGATTTCAGTTGGTTTTAAAAAATAAATTTTACGAGAAGCTAAAATAGTTTCCCGCATTTTCGCGCCAAAAAATCGACCGAAGTTGGTCGGTTTCATAAAAATATTAAAAATTAAAATAATTTGAAAAATCGACCGACTTTGGCAGACCAAAATCGGTCGGTTGGCCGCGATCAGTTTTGGCCGAATTTCTAATAGTGTACATATATTCATGAATGTTTATAATATTATGGTGCTATTAAATTGAGTTGGTGGTTGATGGTTGAACTTGATAAACCCTATATCCCCATCCACGAAGTTAGTTAAAGGAATCGTGGAAGAGATGGAATATGCTATTGGGTGATTACTATTACTAATTGGGATTTGAGTGTTATTAATGATGGTTTAAACCTGTTAAATCTGCACGTAATGTCATTATTGTATATGAATTACTCCCTCCGTTCACTTTTAGTTATCCACTATTGACTTTGTACACCCCTTAAGTAATAATAAATAAAGTGCATAATTTACCATGATACCTATATTACTTGATGTATATTTTTAGTGGATTTGAGAAAATAATTTGAAATGAGTACTGTGAGTGTAATAGGAAAAAAAATTATCTTCTTTTGATATGCTAAAAGTGACAAGTAAAAGTAAAAATGTATTTTTAAAATACTGAACAAGTAAAAGTTAACGGAGGGAGTAATACCTACCGTCCATATAAAGTCCTCCTTAAAAAGCAATCATTTAGGGTGCATGTGTTTGGTATTAAAAAATGAAATGGAACGGTTTAATACAAGATTTATAAACTAAGTACATTTGAGATATATGTCATAACTAGAAAAAGAAAATGACTAGTATCATCTTTCTACTCTTAGTAACCCTTCCTATATATTGTACTCCATTTCCTACTTCTCCTAGCCAAAAAAAATGGAAAAATGTTATGCCGCCGGTGTTTATGCGTAAAATGGTGTAGTTGAATTTATAGATAACCGAATCGATTTGATCCCAAAGTAATAAATAAATTAAATAAAGTGCAAGACTTCGTGTTATAATAGAGATAAAGTAGCTTGGTTCCGGGAGCAAGGCCTCCGAAGGCAGCAATATGAATATCGTTAAATAGAAAATAAAGTATTATTTGGCTTGTAATTGTATATCATAAGTTTTTCATAATTCTCCTGTGTTACAATGGTTGCTCAAGCCACTATCTAAAGCTATACCTAGGGAACAATGTCCTAGGATCAAGCCCCCTTTTATATGGCAATAATTGGAGCCATTGATGAATGTGTAATGGCAGGTCACTAGTGCCAAAATTTTCTGTAACGGATGAGTATTTTATACTGAGGAATATTCTTCATTGGATATCATCTGATTGCAAATATTTGTTTGGCCTCATTGATAATGTTTCCTTCGGGGTCTACCTGAGGTCAACCTAAGTTGTTGTCCTTGGTCTCAGTTTCCACTCGCTTCATCTTCCGTCTTTCCCCGACTCAACGTGTCACTCTGTCATTCGAGTATTTAATGTGAACCGATTTTATCCTATATAGATAGTCCCCCTGCTATCAAGTGGAACATCTTTTTGTCGCCGGAAAGCTGGTGAAGATTCCTTTTTTGGCAGGACATTTTTTGAACCCTTTTTAAAGGTTTCTGATGCTTGATAAGATGCACGTCTCTTCGCATTTTATATAATGATTTAGCAATAATTTTACCGATTCTCGAGGTAATCATGGCCACGATTGTAGCCGCATATTTCTTTACTTATACGACTCATTCTTCTTCCTTTACACTTAAAAATTTTACAAACTCTCTCAAGTTCATTGCATTCAACTCTTTGCTTCTTTCATCTTTCTTTAATCTTGTTCAAAGAACTTTTACCACCTTCTGCTGATCATGGCTTCTGTTACTAACACTTCCAAGATTTCTGATCTTCTCTTCGGTGGGGGCCCGAATAAGAGCAAAGACAAAGAAATTGACGTCGATGCTGACCTTCTCACGGTAAGCACCATCATCCCTAAACAACTCAACACATCAAATGATGATGCCCAAGCGCTCTGGGGGGAATTTTACTTGGTGGAGAATGCCAATTCTCCCATTTCGATCCCGGTTACTACTCCCGGTATTGCGAGGCTGAGTACCGTGCCTCTTCCACTTTCAGTTGGTGAGCATCCAACAAAAAACACCGCCTTTGCTCAACCGTTTCTCAACCCACAACACCATCAGCTTCAACTCATTCCACGCCAGTCATATTTTCATCACCTACAACAGCTACATCACCCCTACCGCCGCAGACGCCTAAGAGGAGGATATTCCTCCTCCCCAGTCCCCAGACCATGGGAATTTGGGGCGCAACTACTCGCCCCCTTTTGCAGATCCCGAGGAAGCAAGAGTGTCTCCCTATTAGTGTCTACTGAGTGCATCTGCTGTCCCGACCAGTGGAACTTGTCAATTATCTGAAGCCGATGGCTTCAGAAAAGGATAAGAAGAATATACACTCTCTCTTGGGAGAGTGGTTTTTAAACAACGTCATGCACAACGCAGCAACGGTAACATACTTGATCTGTTTATTGCTTGTTTCTTCTTTACTTTGCTATGACAGGGTTTCTAAATTGAGTTTTTGTTTCGCATGCCAACTTCCTTGCTTTCGAGGGCCTTCAGAATTTGATCCTCGATAAAGAAGAATTTTAGTCCAAGAACGATCAATTGTTGGTTGAGAAGAATCAAACCGAAGAGGATGTTTCTTCCGAGGAGAAGTGTGTCCGGATGGAAGATATGTATAAGAGGATCATGAAACATAATAAGGTTCATATCGGCACTATCCGTGATCTTGATCTTAGCCTTAGTGCCACGAGATCCGAGCGAGATAGCCTTTTGAGCGAGGTTGACCGGCTTAAATTAGAACTCCAGCGTCGAGCGGATACCCTTATTATTGAAAAAACATATTCTATGTATAGTATGAGGAGAAAAACCCTGGAAGATGCCAAAGTGAGCTTCATTGATATTGACGATAGAATCGCCAAGGCCAGAGAGTGGAGTCAATCGCTCGAAGACGCCTCACGGCTCAGCCTGATACAACTGACTCTTCTGGTTTCAGTTTCGAATTCTTAGGAATCGAGGAGGAAATTGAGTAGAATAATGATGAAGGCCAAGATCCCGAGCTGACGGAAGATCCGCCTACTTCTCCCGAGGGTGCTGACGCTTCTCTTTCCCCGAGTTCTAGGGGTGATGAGGTCTAGCCCTTTGTTTTTTCTTCCTTTGTTATTTTCTTTTTTAGTATTTTTGTACTTGTGTTGCTTGGAACATCTGATACATAAATGTGCTTATTGTTTAAGCATTGCACAAACTTTATTTTTTTGCGTCGATTTATGCAAGGCTTCGGGTGTATTTTTCCCCAATAGAATTTGAGTTCAGGGCATAAACTCTTCCGGAACCAACCCTTTACTGTGAGGGTTTCATAAAAGAGGGCCCTCTATTGTTTACGGTGCTCTTGAAGAGGATTCTCCTATTAATTCCGACACTAGCATTTGAAGTACTTGATTAACATTCAATGATAAAATCAATTCATCGTTTGGACAAGAAACAAGATAGAATAAAAGGACTTTATTTTATTCCTTCTATCTTCAAAAGTACATAAGCATTCGTTTTGCTGCAAGAAAAGGAAGTGCCATTACATGCGGCTAATGTGTACAACTTATTTCTACCGAGCTGGCTGCGCAGTCCCCGATCACGATGAGATAATTTAGTTCCCGAATTTTGTAGTCCCAATTTCTGCGACAATCATGTTGCTATATTCTCATGCTATCTCCCCCCCCCAGTGTTTGAATGCGAAGAATGCGAATTGGAACACTGAGAGTTCTTCTAGTTTGAGGATTTCACTAGTGAATGGTTGGATAATCTTTCATTCGATAGCAAGCTTCATTTCCCGCTAGGAACTTTTCTATCGAGCAAAAGATTATCTAACCACCCCCTAATAGCTTGTAGGAAAGAGAACTCGGGAATGCTTGAATTGCCTTTGGTCATATTGCAACTTTTGTTTCCCATTAGGAATTTTCCACCGAGACTAAGACTATTTAACCATCATGTAGTGGTTTGCTGCTTCAATGCCTTGTCATTTAAAGGTCTTATTCTTGATGATGATGTTTTCTTCGTAGTATTGTAATGACCTGACTTGTCGTTTTGAACATTTATGTGCCTTTCAACTATTCAAAGTCTTGAATAGTATCATATGATGTATTATGACGTGTGAGAATCGTCGATTTTGATTTTTAGGTATTTCGGGATTAGTTCGAAAGAATGAATTTCATGTTGGAATCTTAAATGAAAAGGGTTGCTCGTAGTTTGACTTTTGGGCAAATGACTCCGGAATGGAGTTTTGATGGTTCCAATAGCTCCGTATGGTGATTTTGGACTTAGGAGTGTGTCTGGATATTTATTTTGAAGTCCGTAGTGGAATTTGGCTTGAATTGGCCAAAGTAAGAAATTTAAGGTTTAGAAGTTTGACCAGGAATTGCCTTTATTGATATCGGGGTTGAAATCCGATTCCGAAAATTGGAACAGCTCCATTATGTTATTTATGACTCGTGTTCAAAATGTGAAGTCATCCCGGATTGTTTTGGCATGTTTCGGGACACGATATAGAATTTGGAAATTTATAAGTTCGTTTCGAGGTGCAATTTGCAATTTTTACGTTGTTTGATGTGATTTGAGGCCTCGAGTCGGTCTGTAATATGTTTTGAGACTTGTTGGTATGTTACGACGGGGTCCCAAGTGACTCGGTTGAGTTTCGGGGTGGTTTCGGACCAATTGTAGGCAATTTTTAGTTCATGGTTTTTTGCTACAATAGTGTGCAGTGAGGTCGCGTGGAATTGGCTGCGATCACGATGAGAAAAATTGGCCAGTGAATTGCGATCGTGGAAGGCCTTTCACGATCGCATAGAGCAAAAATACTGTCACTGACCCGACTTTAGAATCTTATATCTTGCAATCTATAAGGAATTTGGAGATGATCAAAGAGTGGAAGTTGTAGCTCTTGATGTCTAGTTTATAGAAATCAAACCATTTGTCATTTGGAGTTTGTTTATAAAAAGTTATGATCAAAATACTACATACTGTCGAAGAAGAATCTTGGAAGAATAATAGAAGTTTGTGCTTCGACATCAAATCGATCCTCAAATCCTCAATTTAATCTTAAGGGTTTTCATAATTTTTCCAACTTAAAACACTAATTAAATGCTAAAAATAACAATATATTCGGGTAACTTGATTAAAATTGAGTTAAGAACTCTTACCCCATCATTTTAGTTAAAAATCTCTAGAAAATCGCCTCTCCCCGAGCTCCAAATCGTCAAAAATTGAAAATGAGAGTCTTACTTCAAAACTTAAGTTCTACTACCAATTCATTTACTCTATGCTCGCTGACCAATTCCCGCAATCGCGAAGAAAAAAACAAGATGCCCCAAAAACTGGCCTTCACGATCTCAAAAAGTCCCACACAAACTCGAACCAATGCTCCCTCAAACCTACGCGATTGCGGCCTCTTCACGCGACCACGAAGAACAAACGCGTGACCCTAGCTTCCGCTCCAAATTCCTCTTCGCGAATGCGGCATGTCTCACGCGTTCGTGATGCATTGGCATCCAAAACATCACGATTGTGTGCCTCTCCACGCGAACACATAGCACAAAATCTCCACTTCCCAACTAAGCCTACGCGATCGCAGACCTTCTCTCGCAATCGCGTAGAAGGAAACCAGATCAGTGTCTAGAAAATCTGCAGCTATAACACCAAGTCCAAAATTGATTAGTTAATCATCCAAAACTTACCCGTGGCCCCCGGGACAAAATATGCCAACAAGTCCTAAAAAATCATACAAACTTAGTCAAGGCCTCAAATCACATCAAACAATGCTAAACCCACAAATCGTACACCAATTCAAGCCTAATGAAAACTAACGAATTCCAACTTCTACATTCGACGCTGAAACCTATCAAATCAATTCTGATTGAGTTCAAATTTTTCACAGAAGTCATAAATGACATAGCGGACCTATTAAAATTTCCAGAACTGGATTCCGATCCCAATATTAATAAAGTCAACTCCCGATCAAACTTTTAAACCTTCCATTTCCTAATTTTGCCATTTCAAGCCAAAATCAACTACGAGCTTCTAAATAATTATCCAGACACACTCTTAAGTCTAAAATCACCATATGGAGCTATTTGAATCATCAAAACTCTATTTCGGAGTCATTTACATGTAAGTCAATATCCGGTCAACCCTTTCTACTTAAGTTTTCATCCTTGAGACTAACTATCTGAATTCATTTTGAAACCTTGGCAGATTCGAACCAACTATCCCGGCAATTCACATAACAACTGTAAAACACAAAATGAGCAGTAAATGGGGGAAATGGGTTGTAATACTCAAAATGATCGGCAGGGTCGTTACAATAACAACAGTTTATATGAAGTAATTATATATACCTGTAAGGATGCAAAAAGTTGAAAAAGGAAAAAAAGAAATAGAAATAAATATGTGAATACTATATTATCAATCTTCATAACTACAATATCACAAGTCAAAGAGTATAATACTTTAGAGTAAAAAGTGGGACAATGCTTTACATTTCTATATCTAGATGGAACAAAATCAACTCTCTATTCAAATAGAGTAAAGTCCATTTCCATCTCTGTTATGCTCTGTTCACGTCTCTTTTTTATAACCTGTCACAAAAACATAAAATATTCCCACAAAATAAATGGAACATCACAGTGAAGAGGTTGAAATTTTGTACGTCAATGCCTCACAAGATGGGAGGGGGTGTGATTTGTGTAGTGTCCAATTTTTGTGTGCACTAATTATAGAAGGACATGGTTCTTCTAAGTATTCCTTAACCTACTGTTACTGAAATAGTAAATGAAAAAAGTAAAGAACAAAAGTATTTTTACGTGAAAACACCTGGCTCAAAAGGTGAAAAATCCTCGACCTACTACTCAGTAGGATTTTCCCCAATAATTCACTAAATCACTAAGCCAAACCAGAATTTATAGAACTCTCTATAAACCTAAGGATTAACTCTAATCCCATTGTGGCGACCTGCCTCTAACTGTTGCGACAACATCAAGTTAACTCTAACTTGAATACTCAGAGTACATAGTACAATTACTTCTAGATAAAGCTGAAAGGTACAATTTGAAAACCATCTACTACAATAAAACTAGAATAAAAGAAAGACACTTGGAACTGTTTCTTCTATTTGGTTCATGCCATGTAGCTTCAGATTCGCACACTTGAATCACTCAAGGATTTCTTGCAAAATGCCTTGCTATTTTGCTCTCAACTCACTCTTAACTTCAGCTTTTGTGTGTGCTTGTAGAATAAGAACATCCTACAATATATAGAGTAAGTAGATTAAGATATAACTAGAGTTCCAATGCCATACTCTTCATTGGTGGAAGACATCTAGCTATATTCAACTTCTAACTCCTCTCTTATCTTGGATAAAGTTCTCTTTGAGTAAGTATTCCTTCTCCTTATCATTTATGCAACCTTTTCGATCAGGAGATAGTTATAACAACTTAGGCTTATCTCCTTCACGTGCATCCCTTATGCTCAAATTTTTCCCGTGTCTGTGTACACTGTGGATGGATCTGGTACATGCTTGAGTTCCTTTGTCAATCATAAAAACAAACTTCACTTGGACCAACAAATTCTCCTTTTTTGATGAAGACAAACTCTGTGCTTTTCATAAGCATAGGCCCTGTGTCAACTTGGCTTAACATCAACACAATGTTATAACACTTTCCTTTTTAAAGATACTAATCATCAAGGACCAGGTTCATTAGGTTATAAACATCACAGTCTAAAGTAAAAAAAGCACAAACCTATCATCCCCCTTCTGGCATCATCGAAAAGTTGCATAATTATGTTAGATAGCAAGATTTTAATAGAAATTACTCATGGCCATTGGGGCTACTGCAAATGGATTCATGGAATTAAGTATCATTTATCAATCGAATGATATTAGTGATCTAATAAGCATCAAAATACAATTAGAGCACAAAAACAGTCGATTATCATTGATACTTAGTCATCCACAAGCATAAAGAGAAATGAAAACACTGTATCATGAGCAAAGGGAAAAAATCCCATCCGGGTCATTGGTTGATCTAACTAGGCTAGGAAGGCTTAAGGCTGGGAAGGACCAGGTTCTCAGTTCTTGGTTTGAAGCAGTTTCAGCATATCATGATGAACACCATCATTCTTCTCCTTCTCCTTTGCTAGCTTACTCTGACAACATCTCTCCAGTATCCACTTTTGTCAACCTCTTCTTTAGCCTTACAATTTCAGCATCCTTATCTCCACTCTCTTGTACAAGGCTCGCACTTTGCTGTTCACATGTACCTTTTTTTATGGACCATGTTCTTTAGGCGTGGTGTGGACTTCATAGTCACAAGCAGTCAAAGTATTTTCCCCGAAGTGATCCTTGCTTGTACCAACCTCCTATTTATTTATGAGTACCTTAAAGTGTGCAAGTACATACGTGAGAATAAAACCATAGGGTATGGCAAGAGTTTTTGTGCCAGTTACAACCCTATTAAGAAGCCGAATAATAAATCCAGGAAAATTAATTTTCCTCCCATGTCCAAACATTCCATAAGGATCAGGTCCATGAATGTGGCAATGTGCCTCTTTTCCTGCCTAAGTAGGATAACTTTGTTAACAAATTCGGACAACACTTTGTGGGGTGGCTTTATCTCACTTTTATACACTGCCTTGGGCTCAAGATATTCATCATTATCACCAAACTTTCTTGTAATGGCAGTGGCAGTAGGGAAATTCTTATGACTTGGCCATTTGAGCTTCTTATAATCATTGTACCCTTCAGCAGGTACACCTAAGTTCTCTCCCAGTCCTTTAGCATTAAAACTCACAGTCACCCCCTTTACCTTATCGATGACCCAACCATATTTGATCTCACAATTTTCCATGTACTCCACAATCTCAGTTTTGTCCAGCTTTCCAGCCATCTGAAGGACCATGTCCCTCCGTCCTTGCAATTGTAAATTCTCCAGCAGCATTACCATACCTTCCTCCTCCAAGTCCCTGAGGAGTCTACCTTTCAATATGGTTCTCTTCCCAATTTTAATCAGCGTGTCATTCGCACCATCATATTCTTCAACTTCTTCTCCACTCCATTCTTCTTCCTCCATTATTTTCACTTTTTGTGGTTTGAATGCATACCTGGTTCTTTTAGCCAAGGTAGATGGCTCCACAGACTTTGTTTTTGAAACAGACTTCTTTGTGGAAGTCTTGGCTTTTTTTGCCTTTGGAGTCACAACCTCCATTTCTGCTGTCTCCTCTGCATCCCGAAGGACCAGGTCCATCTCGTCAATTTGAACAGCCTCAACCACTTTTTTTTCCTTTAGCAAAAACTTTTCTCTTACTTGTTCAGCCTCACTCTACTTCTTCTGACTCCTTGTAGCTCTTANCTCCACACTACCCTTTCCCTGTTTCTTCAATCAGATAAGTAGGAGTGGGTGAACCTTCAGCCACTCCTTTTCCCATACCCATCACAACACCTTGAACACTCTCACTCTCTTTTTCTTTTCTATTTTTATCTTTACCACCTATTCTCCCAGACTCAGTAGTCTCAACCCCAGCAACAGTCCCCACCAGTTGGGCCACATGTTACCTTTTCTATTTAAGACAAAACAGTTTTTTCCCTCTCAGTAGCAGATTTGAATGATTCATCAAATTTGTGGGGTTCTTCCTCTTGACTTTCTTTCAATTTTTCATTAATTTTCTTGATTTGTTCTCTTCCCGCAACTACCTTGCGAGCAAGCATCTTGAATCTGCTTTTCTTAGAGGTGGGCGTGGTTGAAGATGTGATAGATTGTGTGGGTCTGATTTCCTTGGGTGGTGATGAGGGATTCTCAGAAGGGTTTGCCATTTCTATGTTTAAGAATTTAAGAAAATGAGTTTGTGTGTGTTTGGAAGATGAGAGAAGAGAGAAATTCTTGATGTCTTGAAAATTGAGAAATGAAGAAGCAACGAAGGCCTAATCAATTTTAAGTGGAAGTGTTTGATAAGGTAACGACAACCTTTTCAGAAGTCTAATCAGATTGGAATTCAGTTTGAAAAGACGGTGAAGAGTGTCCCTAGAATCTAGGCACTTAATGTGGTTTGGAATCTGTTTGAATGAAACCAGTTCATTTCGTAATTGATAAGATCATGGAGTTTAGGATTGAATCGGACCCTTCTATTGATTATAATCCAAATATAATTATTTAAAAATATGCAGAGAGGAGAGTACGTACCAAGGTATCTCGATGAACCAGGTTCTTCACTGAGAAATCTCTTGTGTAGGTCTGAATGTTCCAAGAAAATAGAGATAATATCATTAGAGATTAATGAGTCATTTTAGTACATGACACACGAGTATACTAATGAAAGTATGATACTGAGCAAGATCTAATCCAATTATTTACAGAAATTCACAAATTTTCTAACAAATTTTGAGTTAGATCTGGTTCCTTTTACGTGATCTTAATAATCCCTAATTATAACATGTTCCTTTCAAAGTGATATTTACTTAAAGATTTTGTGAGGATGTCAGCTATTTGCTTGTCAGTAGCACAAAATTTCGCCCGTGATCAGACCTTTTTCATAGTTGTCCCTTAAAAAGTGATGCCTAACATCCATGTGTTTCCTTCTTTTGTGATGAACCGGGTTCTTAGTCATACTAATTGCACTGGTGTTATCACAAAATATGAGGATACAACCTACATCAATTCCAAATTCCATTACTTGTTGTTTGATCCACAACAATTGAGCACAACATGAGGCAACAACAACATACTCAGCTTCAGCAGTAGATAAGGCCATATAATTTTGCTTTTTGGTGGCCCAAGACACAAGACATGAGCCAAGAATGTGTATCATACCTGAGGTGCTCTTTCTATCCAAAAGAAAACCTGTATAATGAACATCAGCATATCCCACTAGATTGAAATTACTATCTTTTGGATACCATAGACAAAGGTCAGTTGTGCCTTTTAGGTATCTCAAGATCCTCTTGACATCAGTCAAGTGAGACTCCTTTAGGTTTTCCTGAAATCTAGCACAAAGGCCTACACTAAAAATAATGTTAGGTCTGCTAGCAGTGAGATACAACAAAGAGTCAATCATTTCCCTATACAACTTCTAATCAACAGATGAACCAGGTTCATCTACATCTAATTTTGTGGTTGTTGCAATAGGCATGTCAATTTCTTTGGAATCTTCCATTTTGAACCTTTTAAGAAACTATTTGATATACTTCTGCTAATGGATCATAATTCCATTTGAATTTTGTTTGATTTGTAATCCTAAAAAGAAATTAAGCTCGCCCATCATACTCATTTCAAATTCACTCCCCATAAGTTTAGCAAATTCTTTACTTAACTTATCAGTGGTTGATCCAAAGATTAAATCATCAATATATATATGAACTACCAAGAGATNTTTACTTAACTTATCAGTGGTTGCTCCAAAGATTATATCGTCAACATATATCTGAACTACCAAGAGACCTTTACCTTCCTATTTCAAGAATAAAGTATTATCAATTTTACCTCTCTAGTAGCCATGCTCAAGTAGAAATTTTGATAACCTTTCATACCATGCTCTTGGAGCCTGCTTGAGCCTATAAAGTGCCTTGTCAAGCTTGTACACATGATCAGGACATTCCTTGCTTGCAAATCCAGGAGGTTACTTGACAAACACTTCTTCCTTTAGATAGCCAATGAGGAAGGCACTCTTGACATCCATCTGATATAAAGTGAATTCCATGTAAGGTGCAAAGGCTATAAGTAGTCTAGTTACTTCAAATCTACAATTGCAGCAAAGGTCCCATCATAGTCTATGCCCTCCTCTTGACTATATCCTTGAACCACCAATCTTGTCTTGTTCCTTGTAACGGTTCCATCTTTATCAAGTTTGTTTCTGAAAAACCATTTTTTGCCAATTACTGATCTGTTGTTGGGTCTTGGTACCAGATGCCAAAATTGACTTCTCTCAAATTGGTTGAGTTCATCTTGCATTGCATTCACTCAGTATGAATCCTACAAAGCCTCAATAACATTTTTAGGTTCAATAAGAGATAGGAAAGCATCAAAAGTACAAAGATTCTTCAAAGAAGATCTAGTCTTGTAAGGTTTCACAACCAACTAGTTTCCCCTAGATGCTCCTTCAAAGTTTTGTTGCTGAGGAAAAGGTTCATGCACAAGTTCCCTCGAGATTTTAGGATCACTTCCTCTTTGTTCAGTTCCCCCTGTCAAGTTGCCCTGTGTGGAAAGACTTGTTTTATCACCTGTTCCTTCATCTGGTGCAGCTTCAGTATGGGTTGTGGTTTCATTTGAGTTTCTTACCAGCCCAATTGCTTCATCATCATGTTCGTGTCTCTCAGAAAGAATGTTAGTTTCATTAAAACTACATGTACACTTTCTTCTACAAACATAGTTCTTTTGTTATAAATCTTATAAGCTTTACTATGGGAATAATATCCCAAGAATACTCCCTCATAACTTCTGGGATGAAACTTACCTAGGGAGTCTTCACCATTATTGTACACAAAGCACTTGTATCTAAATTCCCTAACATGGGATATGTTTGGATTTCTCCCTTTAAGTAACACATCGGGACTTCTCTACAAGAGTTATAGTCATGCACCTATTTATGATGTAACATGCAGTCTTCACAGCTTCTGCCCAAAACCTATGGGGCATTTTACTAGAAAGAAGCATATTCCTAGCCATATCTTCCAATGTTCTATTCTTTCATTCAACTACTCCATTTTGTTGTGGAGTCCTAGGAGCAGCAAACTTATGATATATGCCATTCTCATCACAAATTTAGCATTCTCAAATTCAGTACCATGATCAGTCCTAATTGATGCAAGTTGATTACCTAGTTGTTTCTGAGTTTTTCTAACAAAAAAGTGAACATGTCAAATTCTTCATCTTTAGATGTTGAAAATAATGTCCAAGTAAACCTATAGTAATCATCAACAAGCACCACCACATATCTCTTACCACCTTGCTTAAGTTTCTAATTGGTCCACAAAGATCCATATGGACCAGCTTCATCGTCCTAGTAGTGCTTACCACTTTCTTGCTTTTAAAAGAGGATCTTACCTGCTCCCCACCTCCCCCCCTTGCACAAGCCTCACAAACTTTATCTTCCTTGAACTTAATGTTAGGCAGCCCTATCACCAAGTCCTTGGAGACTAATGTGTTGAGTTAACTTAGAATGGCATGTCCAAGTCTCTTGTGCCAAAGGAGGGGATGATTATCCAACACACTCAAGCAAGTGAGTTTATTTTCTGAAAGTGTGGACAAATCTACAACATATATGTTGTTCACTCTTTTTCCCTGCAAAACTATCTTGTTAGTGGTAAGATTAATCACAAAGCATTATGTAGAGGTGGATGCTACCATGTTACCTCTATCACAAAATTGTGGTACACTTATTAGACTGTACTTCAATCCATCTATCAAGTAGACATTCTCAATAGAGTGAGAATCAGTCTTACCTACCTTTCCAACCCCAATGATATCACCTTTATTCCCATTTCCAAAGGAGATATTACCTCCTTTAAGGTCCTCAAGTGAAAGGAACTAGTTCTTGTTTCCTGTCATGTGCTTTGAGCAGCCACTATCCATGTACCATATTTGGCTGTTCCCCTTCACTTGGACCTGCAAAAAGGAAATCGGAGGTTAGTCTTAGGAACCCAAATTAGTTTGGGTCCCTTTCTATAGGCAAAAGGATGAATCAAATTCTTTTTAGCCCAATTTGGTAGCCTATTTTTCCCTTCAACAAATTCTTTATTCTTTTGACTTAGCTTTTCTTTTGCAGTGCATTCATTTTTATAGTGACCTGATGTACCACAGTGTGGGAAAATATTGTTCTCATGAAGTTGTGAGGTAATTTAATATGGGATCCCATTTAGGTGTCAGGTTCCCAAAGCCACGTCCTCTTCTATTGCTACTATGAAAGTGCATCGGAGGACCTGTTTCATTTATAACTTCTGTCTAGCTCATGCTTGACCTTGCTTAGATCCTCCTTTAGGATTCTTACCTCTTCATCCCTTTTATATAACTCATCTTTCATTTTTCCTACATTTTCTTCTAGAGTGAGTTGTGTGTGATCAATTGTCTTTTAACCTTTTCCTAATTTCGGCTTTAGATTTTCAGATCTATGTTCTAGGACAGTTGAGTCAAGTGCATAAAACTGGTTTATTAATGGAGTATTTTCACTTATAGTTTCACTAACCCTAAGTTCCGGGTGTTTGCACTTAGCCTTCACAATCACACATTCTTTAGACAACTGTTCCTTTTCATTATTTACATCCTCAGATTCATCAAGTCGTTCTAGAAGAAACCCAGATAACCTTTCTTCAGACAACAATTTAATCTTGTCTTTGAGATGAGTTACACTTACCTAATTTTCTTCATCAGATTCTCCAATGGACATAAGTGCTTTTTCATCCTCATCATCATAATCGGAGTTTTCATCTGAGCCTTCTTCCCAAGCAATGACCATAGCCTTGGTTGATCCTTTCTTGCTTTTCTTGGATTGAATATGTTCCTTCTTCCTGTTTCTTCATTCAGCTCTCTCCTTCTTCCATTCAATTTCCCATTGAGGACAGTTCTTGATTTGGTGATCAGTCTTTCTACTCTTTGTAGCAGCCATCATTGGTTTGTTTCTTAGGAGCTTTTGACTTGCTATAGTTTCCACTTCTTGAGGAACCTTTTCTTCTCATGTACTTTTTGAAATCCTTGGTGATCATAGACATTGCATCATCTTCAAGATTAGAACCTTCAGTGATTTTGAGTGCCAAGTGATAAGTGGCAATTTTGACTACTTATTAACACCTTTTAGCTTTTGTTTTAGTCCAAAAGCTTTTAATTGTGTTCCCGAAAACTGATGAAATGTGCTTAATTGTAGGAATATTGGAAGATGAACTCCCAGATAAAATCCAACTCAATAAGGAGTAATCTGAACTCAAGGATAAAAAAGGCATAAAGGCTCAGAAGTGCGGACCACAGAATATCATCTGCTGCCGCAGGTTACGAAGGAAAATCCATAAGAGTTTGGTGTAAAGTGCGGTCCGCATAAGAATTGTGCGGCCGAAAAAAGATGGGCCAAGAGCAAAGTTCAGAGAATATGCATTCCAAGTCTCCCAGAAGTGCAGACCGCACATGAAATGTGTGACCGCACATGAAATGTGCGATCGCACAAGAAGAGCTATGAGGTCCCAATTACAGTTGTGCGGACCACAGTATGATGCGGTCGCAAGTACAATTCTACAAACCGTAGAAAGAGTGCATTGCGGCTGCAATTCAGAATTATACGGCCCTAGACTTCCAATCCTGCCAAATTGATGAAAAGCGAGGACCGCACATGGAATTGTGCAGCCCCAGAACCTCCGAAAGGGAATTTTTGTCTGAAATTTCCAGGCTTGTATAAATAGACGAGTTTCACATTTTTAGGTTAACTTTTGACATCAGCTTCTACAGTAGATGTTTCCTTTTACTCCTTTTAGTAGTTTTTCATATTTTGAGCTATTTGAACATGTATAGTTTTTATCATTTTAATAGCAATATGAGTTTAATTATCATTTATTCTTCTTTTTCTTCCATTTTAAACATGAGTAGCTAGATTCTCACTAGGGTTGTGACCTAACCCTAGTGTTTAAACTTAATGGTTGTTTAATTTAATGCTTGATTATGGTTTGGTGTTTATTATTTAGCCTTGTTCTTGCTTTTATTTGTGGAATTAATGGTTGCAAACATTAGTTCATGCCTATTTGACTTAGTCTCTACTTGAGAAGAGAGACTTAGGCTAGAAAAACTTGGCTAACAAGAAATTGGGTTAATCGACAAATTGATAATCCAAATTAAAGGGTTCAACCTAGAGATAGTAAGAACCCGACTTGAGCTTTTTATCAGCCATTTTGTTCAATACCCATTTGGACTTGAGGAAGCCAAATATGGCGAAATCATTCTCTAATTGAGAGGTATTGAGTGGGTAATTGAGTGTTGATAGATATAATACACCCCGACCAATAAAACAAGCTTTAAAGTTTATGTCCCATTAGGCAAACACCTAGGTGAAGTTCATAACCCTAGGCTTACAATATTTGAAAAACAACAAAAACAATTTCCTAGTTTTATTCTTAAATTGCAATCGTAGTTTAAATTAGACATTAAACAACCCAATTTTGCGGAAGTACAAATTTAGATATACAATTACATGCTATGATATATATTGCTAACTCCCACACATATAGCTCCTTGCGGAATTCGACCCCGAATTTTGTTGGGTATTATTATTGCATCGAATGTTTTATAGCCTTGAATTGAGGTGTGAAATTGGACGAGATCAATTTTTGGCGCCATTTTCGGGGAGCTAAAAATGGTGTTAGCTATATATTTAGTTGTGTTTTTGGGAATGTCTTCTTTTCTTTCCTTTTTCTAACGTGTTGAGTATTGTCAGTGGAATCATGGCAAACAACGAGCTCGGAAGCATAGATTGGGGATGTGAACGTTGAGGATGATCAAATGGATGAGGTCCCTCTTGAAACTCAAGCCAATAGACGAGGTCGAGCGCCTCAAGACAATGTACCCCTCAACCCCCACCTACACAATGAGTGGCTCAACACTGGGTGTTTCCGAATCAAAGGTGCGGAAGTGCAATAGTCCCTCCCCGTATTAGGGCGGGAAACTTCCAAATAACCAGCATGATGCTCACTTTGCTCGAGAAATGAGGGTTCTTCACAGGTGCACCGGGTCAAAATGCATATAACACTTGAAGGGGTTCGTAGATACGTGTTAGGGGAGTAAACGAACTAATGTATCCGAGGATGCTTTGAGGCTAAGGCTTTTTCCCTTCTCTCTACGGGGGAAAACTTTAGATTGGTTGGAACGGTTGCCAAATCATTCCATTCATACTTGGGATGAACTAACGGAGAAATTCATTTCTAAGTACTTCTCTCTCCGGCACATGGCTATTCTTCGAGATGAAATTCTAGCATTCAAACAAGAGCCCAATGAACTACTACACGAGATATGGGAAAGATATGGAACAATAGTAATAGAGTGGACTCCCACAACGATATGACGGAGAACATGATTCAACAAACTTTCTATCGGGGAATAAATACCACCAACCAATGTGTAAGGAATCAACTTTCCGGTGGGAACTTCATGACTACGCCTTATGCGGAGGCGTGTGAAATTTTGGATGAGATGGAGAATACTTCATCGGAATGGAAATATAGAGCCAATGTTCCAAAAGGTGATCTCAATATGATTATTCTTCATAAAGGGTTTCATGACCATGGATAAGCCATAGCCGAATTGACAACCACCATGAACCAATTGACAAAGGTTCAACTTCAACAAGTGCATAATCCGAGGCAATTCAATGCAATGGAGGGAGTAAATATGATGACAAAGAGTGGAAAATTTTGTGCAAGATGATTCTTATAACGACCAAGAGGAAAAGCTCCAATATGTGAATAACTTTCAAGGCAAACGAAACAACTTCCAAGGCCCTAGTCAACAATAATGGAGACCTTCAAATAATAAAGGCAATCAGAATTATCAAAATCAAGGTAATTGGAGTGATGGAAACAATCAAGGCCATTGGAATAATAATAATCAAGGCAATTGGAGTGGAAGAAATAATCAAGGGAATTGGCATAACAACAATAACCAA
>ML426704.1:133927-179481 GCA_005239525.1 Nicotiana knightiana | reverse complement strand
GTTCATGATTGATAGAGACGATTAATTAAGCTATAAGAAGTATCGGAGAAAGAATTCACCAACGGGGGAAACCATAACCTTAGACCTTTAATATTATTGTTTACATTAAATTGTTAGATTAATTACTAGTTGATTATTTTGTTAGTAGAATTAGTTAAACAACACAAGTTGATATTTAAAAGTCTTGAGAAACTTGACTAAACACCAGTTTAGTATTTAATAAACTCAATTGATACGTTCAATTCCTCGTGGGATCGACTTTGGGCTTAATACCCCAGATTTATATTTGCAACGCCCGTTTAGTCTTTACAGAAGACATAGTTGAGCGTGATCATTGCCCTATGCGATCGCAGGGTCATGTATGCGATCACACAGTGGAATTTTGGGGGCTTTTTGGGATTGGCTTATACGATCGCATGAAGGGGAGTGTGATCGCATAGAAGGGGTCGTCTGGGCAGAATGTTTTTAACCGTGAATTATGGCAATTTCCTCACTATTTTTCATTTTGGCATGGTGATTTTTAGAGGCTTCAAGGGGGTTTTCATCATGCATGTCTAGGTAAGTAAATTCCTCCCATTTTTAAGTTAAATACAAGATTATATGCATGAATTAGACATGGAAATTGGTAGGAAATTGGGAAATCTTAAAGGAACCTAGAAAACGGTAATTTGAATTTTTATCCACGAATTTGAGCACGGAATTTAGAGTAAATTGTATATTTGAGCTAGTAAAGCTATGAGTCGCATTTTTGTCATTTCACCGAGCGGGGTTGGGAAATTTTATAATTTGGAATTGTTGCAAATATTATGGTATATTTTCATTGGCTTGCCATTATTTGGATAGTTTTGGGGCGTTGTGCGTCCGCTGGAGTCTTCTGAAGGGCTTGGAAGCCTGTATTGGAATTTCGGAGTGAGGTAAGTCTCCTTTCTAACTTTGTGAGGGGGAATTGTCCCTCTAGGTGAAGTAATTAAGTATGTGTTACTATCCGCGGGGCCTATGTACGTACGAGGTGACGGAAGTGCGTGCGTAGCTACTATTATCACATGTCCGGGTAGCCTAGGACCCACTAGCATGCCTTACCTATTGTACATGTGATCTTGTCTGCACTATTAAACCGCTAATATAATTGAAATTGTAATTGAATGACTAAAGAAGATTAGAGTTTATTTTCTTAAGCATCAAAAAAGAAAATTGATTTGCTTCACGGGCAATTGTGTTTCCGGTAAGGTTATGTTATTGAACATTATAAAAAGACTTGGCAAGTGAATTTCAAAAAAGGGTTCAAATACTATTTTGTGGTTTTCAAAAGAGAAATCTATCATTTAATTGAGTATTTGTTTTCCCGACGTAGTCAGGGTGGACTGTTGATTGTGCATGACTGCATGTGACCGCTTCGCAATTTACATTCCGCGAGCGGAGTGTTATTTCCCCCACTCTCATGGGAGCGGGCCGTATGCCACGACGAGATTGAAAGAAATATTATGGTTCGGGCCGTTCGACCCTCGGCAGTGCACAAAGATGATTATTATGATGGCTCAGGCCGGATATCCTTATCCCGTATGCGCATTCTAAATTATTAAATATTTTCTTCATGATTTTTGAAGTGATAAGATATTTGGGGGACAATAAAGATGTAATTGTTGATTTATGATATTTGGGGGAAAACAAAGAGGAAATTGTTTATTTAAGATATTTTGGAAAATAATGAGAAAGTGGTATCTGTTTGTTTACTTCCAGTAGTAGTTGGATTTCAGTGCCTTATATACATGCTGCTTTACTACCTTTACCTGCCTATCGTGTTCATCTTAGTGAGTGTCTAATTTGACCTCTCGTCACTACCTCTCTGAGGTTAGGCGGGCGACTTACTGAGTACACGTTATTTTTGTACTCATGCTACACTTGCTGTGCATTTTATTGCACATGTACTATCATAGCAATGTGGAGGGTTCAGAAACTTAGGCGAGCTGCATCATCCAGAGGCGATCCGCAGCTGACAGAGTCTCCCTCGTTGTACATTTATTTTCATTTTAAATTTCCTGGTCCAATTTGTATTTCGGACAGGCTTTGTGATGATTGTATAAATTCTTAGAAATTGCTCAGGTACTTGTGACACCGGGTTTTGGGGTGTGTTGGGATGTATTTGCTAAAGTGTAGTATTCGAACCATTGTTTTAATTAACAGATTTTATTTGGTTAATATGTAATAAAGTGAAAGGAAATATTTTTCATAAATGCCAAAATCAAGAAATTGTTTTAATTAATATAACGACCCGACTGGTCGTTTTGCATTATCGGACCCCGTTCCCCTAAATGAAACTTTCCATAACGGCTTTTTATGATTTATGACTTGCAGGGACTGGTGGTCCGGGATTCGGAGGTGTTTAGAGTGCTTTAGGAACAATTGGTTCCTTAAGGTTGGCCTTTAAGGCCAGGTTTGACTTTTGTTAACATTTTGGGTAAACGACCTCGGAATCGAGTTTCGTCAGTTCCGGTAGCTTCGTCTAATGATTTTGGACCTGGGCGTATGTTCAGAATGGGTTTCTGATGACCCGGGAGCGTTTCGACGCACAATATTGAAATAAAAGGTTCCTTAAGTTCCTATTGTGGTTTTCGATGTATTTTGTGTTATCGAAGTCCGACGGAATTCCAAGACTGGAAATAGTTCCGTTATGTCATTTATGACTTGCCTGCAAAATTTGGTGTCATTCCGAGTAGTATAGGTCAGTTCGGTGCGTTGTTAGCGAAGTCTAGAAAACTTAAAGTTCCTAAGTTTGGTTCATGGGGTTTTGAGGTGTGATTTTGAGTTTTAGTGTTGTTTTGGGTATTCCAAAGTCTTGAGCGAGTCCGTATTATGATTTGGGACTTGTTGGTATATTTGGACGAGTGCTCGAGTGGGCCCAGGGGCCTTCCGGGCACCCAACGGGGCTAAAAACTAGCTAAAATAGCTACTGGTGCACCTGATCTGGTGTGACCGCAGGTGCGGTTGCCAAGTCGGAGGTGTGGGACCGCTCCTGCGGTCCTAAGCATCGCAAGTGTGACTCCAGGTGAGGTCCCCCTGTCTCGCAGGTGCGGACAAAAGTTTGCAGGAGTGGAACCGCTGGTGCGGCCATCCATCCGCAGGTGCGATCCCAGCCCTTCCCGTCCAGGTCCGCAGGTGCGAGCTCCAGCTCGCAGGCGCGAGACCGCTTGTGCGGTCCCCGAGCCATAGGTGCAGAATCCCTGTAGGCCAGGCAGTATATTAATCTTTGAACTCGGGATTTCACCCCATGCATTTATTTTCCTCCACCATTAGAGTCTTGTGAACTTGGGGAAGGAGGTTCCACGACCTATCTACTAAAGAGGTAAGTAAATTCAACTCTAACACTAGTTTCAAACGTGAATTACTAGTTGAACTCTCTACTAAATCATTGAAAAATCAAGAATTGGGTAGTAATTTAGGGTTCTTGAGAAATTGGTGAATTACCCATTTATTTCTATAAATTCAAGTAAAAATCGTAGGTTAACGATCCTTAGGCTTCGGGTGAGCGATTCCTCCGAGAATTTTCAGAAATTGGACGTGCGGGCCCGCGATTGGATTTCTGGAATTCTTCAAGAATGTTGAATTATTGAATAAATAGGATAATACCCTCCTTTGAGCATGCATTGATATCATTGTACCATATTTAGCTAGTTGCGAGTCCTCAGGTGTAGTGTTCGGAGTTCGGCGCATCCTTGGTCCTAGGGGTAGATTCGACACGAGGTGAGTCTCCTTTCTAACCTTGTAAAGGGGAATTGTACCCCTAGGTGATTTAAATGCTATATGTGATAATTTGTGGGGGCTACGTACGTACAGAGTGACGAGAGTCCGTACGTAGCGACTATTACTTTTATGTCTGGGTAGTTAGGCCCACATCATGCTTTGTATATTACTTGATATGAACTACATGCGCAATGAATTAACATTACATGTTGCTTATGTCCCCGAAGTTATGAAATTTGAGAAAAACTTGTAAGAATCTATTCACGAAAAAGTATTCTCTTTTAAAAAGGAATAATGTATGTGCATGTGACCGCTTCGTAATTTACATTCCGCGAGCGGAGTGTGATTTCCCCCACTCTTATGGGAATGGGCCGTACGCCACAGCGGATTGAGAGATGCACTTTTGTTACAGGCCGTTCGATCCTCGGCAGTGCATAGAGAGGTTGAGAGATGCCCTTTTGGTATGGGCCGTTCGATCTTCGGCAGTGCATAGAGAGGTTGAGAGACGCACTTTTGGTATGGGCCGTTCGATCCTCGACAGTGCATAGAGAGGTTGAGAGATGCACTTTTGGTATGAGCCATTTGCTCCTCGGCAGTGCACGGGCATGACTATCTTATGACTCCGGCCAGTTGTCCTTACCCTGCATGCGTATGGTTTATTTGTTACTAAATTTCATGATTATTGATGTGACAGATATTTTGAAAAAAGTGAAGTGGTAATTGATTTATTTATTTCCAGTATTCTTCCTGGATTTCAGTATCTTACATATATACTTGTTGCTTCACTATCTTTACATGCCTACTGTTTCCATTACATCCTGTTAAATTATACTGTGGGATCTTAGTGAGTGTCATGTCGACCTCTCGTCACTACCTCTTCGACGTTAGGTGGGATACTCACTGGGTACATATATATTTATGTACTCATGCTGCACCTTTGTACTTAATTGTACAGTTTCTGAGGCCGGTGCTTCTGGTTATCTGGCCGGAGCTTGACATATATTCTGGACCTGACTCCACGGTGAGCTGCATCCCTTGATGATTCTAAGAAGTGCTATGGAGTTATCTTTTGTTTATTTATGTATACTTCTCTCAGACAGCAGTACAGTTTGTATCATCTTTAATATATTCTACTAGTTCGTCTGTTGACTTGTGACATTAGTTCGTGGCACGCACATAGTAGAGTCTTTATTTTGGGACTGTATATATTGGATCATGATCATTGTGGCTGTATTTATTTAAGTTGGTTAATGTTTCCGCTTTTATTTAAACGATCTAAGTTTAAAACTTTGGGAATATGTGGGGTCGGTATGTTAAATAAGGACAATCTCACTGTAGTAAACTGTTGGCTTGCCTGACTCCGGTGTTGGGCTCCATCACGATCTGCGTTGGATTTTGGGTCGTGACAACATGGTATCAGAGCACTAGGTTTATGTAAGTCTCACAAGTCACGGGTAAACCTAGTACAGTCTTGCAGATCGGTACGAAGACGTCTGTACTTATCTTCAGGAGGCTATAGGGTGTTAGGAAACCTCTCTTTGTTCGTATTCTATCGTGCACTCGATGATTTATTAAATTCATTCTTCTATTCTCTCACATAGGGTGAGGACGCGTGCATCGGATGTTCCAGACCCGGGAAGGGCTGCTACCCCTGATGGCAGAGGCCGGGGGAGGGTACCAGCCCGTGGTAGGGGGCGAGGGCATCCTAGAGCTATCCCGGTCCCGCCACCAGAGGACCCTATTGTAGAGGAGCAGGATGAGGTGCCTCCAGCAGATCCTGCACCGGTAGACTTTATGACAGTGCCAGAATTCCAGGCAGTCATGGGCCATATAATGAGATTTATGAACACTATGTCCCAGGCTGGTTTATTTTCAGCAGATTTTGCCACTTCTCAGGCGGGAGGGGGAGCCTAGACCCCTTCTACCCAGGCCGCAGGACCGACAGCAGCATTACATCACACCCCGGGTACACTGCCCATGGGTGGTACCCAGCCTGTGGTAGCAGCTCCGGAGCCCAGACCAGCTAGGGATGGCAATCAACAGAAGATGTTAGACAGATGGACTCGATTGCGCCCTCCATTCTTCGGGGGTGAGCGAGGTGAGGATGCCCATGACTTCATTGATAGGTGCAGGGATAGACTACACAACAAGGGGATCCTTGTGTCCCATGGAGTGGATTTCACCACATTCTAGTTAAAGGGCAGAGCTCGCAGGTGGTGGCAGTCTTATATTCTCAGCAGGCCAACAGATTCTCCTACTGTCACTTGGGAGCAGTTCACACAGATGTTATTGGACAAATATATTCCACCATCTGAGAGGGAAGAGCTATGGGGTCAGTTTGAGCGGTTAGAGTAGGGGCTGATCTCCGTGACAGATTATGAGGTCAGATTTTCAGAGCTGTCACGCCATGGTTTTATGATATTGCCCACCGATGCTGAGAGAGTGCGGAGGTTTGTAGAAAGATTGCATCCAGGTATTAGATCGACCATGACTCGAGAGGTGGAGATGAGTACCCCTTATCAGATCGTAGTGGAGATTGCTCGCAGGATCGAGGGTTATCGGTCGAGGAGCAGGGAGCAGGGTCAGCAGGACAAGAGGGCTAGGTTTTCAGGAGATTCAGAGGCACCCCAGCTAGGGGCAGGGGTCAGTATAGCAGTGGTCAGCCCAGTAGGCCTTCATATTCAGCACCTCCACCACCTCCCCGAGGTGTTCCAGCGAGGCCTCATTTCAGCGCCATGCCAGAGCATTCCTACTGACCTCCACCCCTTCAGAGTTCACACAGTGGTTATCCCAGTCATCCGATATCCTTCGATCCTTCGATCCTTATTTTAGTGCTATGTATGAGGGCTCTCATCGCCCTCCGGCCCTTCGGGGATCTTCTTCAGGGCAGCAAACTATGCCACTGGGGAGTTGTTATGAGTGTGGAGAGCCAGGTCATATGAGGAGGCAGTGTCCCAGGTATCGGGGAAAGGCCGTACAATAGGGTTATCAGCCAATGGGTCCGGCACCAGCAGTACGGTCACCTAGAGTTGGAGGACAGGTCGGCAAGGGTCGTCCTAGAGGTGGAGGCCAGTCAGGGGGAGGTCAGGCGAATCCTGTTCACTCTGGTGGAGCTCAATCTTCAGGTGCTCCAGCCAGGTTCTATGCTATTTCGGCCAGATCAGATGTAGTGGCCTCAGACGCCGTGATCACAAGTATTATCCGAGTATGTGGTAGAGAAGCTTCAGTATTGTTTGATCCAGGATCCACTTATTCATATGTTTCAGCCCTATTTTCTCCTTTTCTGGATGTTTCTCGTGAGTCCTTGGGATCTCCTATATATGTGTCCACTCTTGTGGGCGATTCTGTGGTGGTAGACCGGGTGTATCGGTCTTGTGTGATCACCTTCTGTGTGTTAGAGACCATATCTGACCTTTTATTTCTCGACATGGTTGATTTTGAGGTTATTCTAGGCATGGATTGACTATCTCCTTATCATGTCGTGCTTGATTGACATGCCAAGACAATTACTTTAGCCATGCCCGAGTCTCCTAGGCTGGAGTGGAAGGGTTCTTCAGTTAGTGTAGCCAGCCGGGTTATTTCATTCTTGAAGGCTCGATATATGGTCGAGAAGGGTTGTCTAGCCTATTTTTCTTATGTGCGGGACACCACCGCCGAGTCTCCAACGATTGATTCAGTGCCAGTGGTTCGAGATTTTGCGGATATATTTTTTTCTGATCTTCTGGATATGCCTCCGGATCGTGATATTGAGTTCTGCATTGATTTATCTCCAGACACCCAACATATATGCATTCCTCCATACCGTATGACTCCAAAAGAGTTGAAGGAGTTGAAAGAGTAGCTTGAGGAGTTGTTAGCTAAGGGATTCATCAGACCGAGTGTATCGCCGTGGGGTGCTCCGATTTTATTTGTGAAGAAGAAGGATGGGTCTATGCAGATGTGTATTGATTACTGCCAGTTGAACAAGGTTACCATTAAGAACAAGTATCGTTTGCTGCACATCGATGATTTGTTTGACCAGTTGTAGGGTGCTCGTGTGTTTTCTAAGATTGATTTGTGATCGGGGCATCATTAGTTGAGGATTCGGGCTTCAGATGTTCCGAAGACTGCTTTTCATATGAGATATGGCCATTATAAGTTCCTGGTGATGTCCTTTGGCTTGACTAATGCCCCAGCAGCACTCATGGACTTGATGAATAGGGTGTTCAGGCCGTATATTTATTCCTTTGCCATTGTCTTCATTGATGACATTTTGATTTACTCACGTAGCCTGGGGGAGCACGAGCAGCATTTGAGAGTTGTGCTCCAGACCTTGCGAGAACAGAAGCTATATGCTAAGTTCTCCAAGTGTGAGTTTTTGTTGGATTCCGTGGAATTTTTGGGACATGTGGTATCCGGAGAGGGTATTAAGGTTGATCCTAAGAAGATCAAGGTAGTTCAGAGTTGGTCGCGTCCTACTTCAGCTACAGAGATCAGGAGGTTTTTGGGCCTAGCAGGCTATTATCGCCGATTTGTGGAGGATTTCTCTTCTATCGTAGCTCCACTGACTAGATTGACTCAGAAGAATACCCCGTTTTGGGTCTGACGAGGGTGAGGCGAGGTTTTAGAAGCTCAAGACAACATTGACCTCAACACCAGTTCTAGTATTGCCTTTCGCTTCTGGGATGTACACAATATATTGCGACGCTTCACGTGTTGGCTTGAGGTGTGTATTGATGCAGGAGGGGAGAGTTATTGCTTATGCTTCACACCAGCTGAAGTTTCATGAGAAGAATTACCCTGTGCATGATTTGGAGTTGGCAGCGATTGTTCACGCTCTTAAGATTTGGAGGCACTACTTGTATGGAGTGTCCTGTGAGGTTTATACAGACCACCGTAGCTTGCAGCACTTGTTCAAACAGAAGGATCTTAATTTGAGGCAGCGCAGATGGCTTGAGTTGTTCATCGATTATAATATCACCATTGTTTATCACCCAGGAAAGGAAAATATTGTAACAGATGCTTTGAGCAGGAAGGCGGAGAGTATGGGTAGCTTGGATTATATTGCAGCAGAGGAGAGAACTCTAGCCTTGGACATTTCGTACTTGGCCAATTGCCTAGTGAGGTTAGACCTTTTAGAGCCTCGTCGAGTTTTAGCACATGTGGTAGCTCAATCTTCGTTATTAAGGGAGATTAAGGCCCGACATATTAAGGCTTCGGGATACATTAGTTCAGGGTAGGGCCAAGGAGGCTACTATTGGTGAGGATGGTGTTCTGAGACTTCAGGGCCGCTTATGTGTTCCTAATGTTGATGGCTTGAGGGAGAGGATTGCAGAGGAGGCACACAGTTCTCGATATTCTATTCATCCTAGTGCTACGAAGATGTATCGTGACTTGAAGCAGCATTTCTGGTAGAGGCAGATGAAGAAGGACATTGTGGAGTATGTGGCTAGGTCTCTTAATTGCCAGCAGGTTAAGTATGAGCACCAGAGGCCAGAGGGCCTACTTCAGCTGATGCCCATTCTTGAGTGGAAATGGGAGCGCATTGTTATGGACTTCGTGGTTGGGTTGCCTCAGACTTTGCAGAAGGTGGACGCGGTTTGGGTAATTGTAGATAGATTGACTAAATCGGCGCATTTCTTTCCAGTAGCTACTACATATACTTCTGAGAGGTTGGCCCAGATTTACATTCGGGAGATAGTCCGATTGCATGGTGTGCCGGTATCCATTATATCAGATCGAGGTCCCCAGTTCACCTTGCACTTCTGGAGAGCATTGCATAGTGAGATGGGCACCCAGATAGACCTCAGCACAACATTTTACCCTCAAACTGATGGTTAGTCGGAGCGTACAGTTCAGATATTATAGGACATGCTCAGGGCATGTGTGATTGACTTCGGCGGTCAGTGGGACCAGTTCTTGCCTTTGGTCAAGTTTTCTTACAATAATAGTTATCAGTCTAGCATTAAGATGGCACCATTTGAGGCTTTGTATGGTCGGCGATGTCGTTCTCCTAGCGGGTGGTTTGAGCATGGCGAGGCTAAGTTATATGGCACCGACCTGGTGAGGGATGCCTTGGATAAAGTGAAGTTGATTCAGGAGAGGCTCCGTATAGAACAATCCAGACAGAAGAGTTACGCGGATTAGAGGGCGTGATGTATCATTTATGGAGAGAGAAAGGTACCTGTTGAAAGTCTCGCCTATGAAAGGTATTATGAGGTTTGGGAAGAAGGGCAAGCTGAGCCCGAGGTTTATAGTTCCATTCGAGGTGTTGAGGCGAGTTGGGGAGGTTGCTAATGAGTTGGCCTTGCCTCCCAGTTTATCAGGAGTTCATCCAGTTTTACATGTATCCATGCTCCGGAGGTGCCACGCCGACTTCTCTCATGTGGTTGATTTCAACACTATTCAGTTGGATGAGAGGTTGGGCTACGAGGAAGAGCCAGTTGCCATTATTGATAGACAGGACCGTCAGTTGAGGTCCAAGAGATTTTCTGCCGTAAAGGTCTAGTGGAAGGGCCATCCAGTTCAGGAGGCGACCTAGGAGTCCGAGGAGGGCATGCGGAGCAGATATCCACACATATTCAGCATTTCAGGTGTGATTCTAGACCCGTGCGAGGACGAACATTTGTTTAAGAGGTGGAAAATGTAACAACCCGACTGGTCATTTTGCGTTATCGGACCCCGTTCCCCTAAATGAAACTTCCCATAGCGACTTTTTATGATTTATGACTTGCGGGGAATGGTGGTCCGGGATTCAGAGGTGTTTAGAGTGCTTCAGGAACAATTGGTTCCTTAAGGTTGGCCTAGGTTTGACTTCGGTCAACATTTTGGGAAAACGACCTCGGAATCGAGTTTCGTCGATTCCGGTAGCTTCGTGTGATGATTTTGGACCTGGGCGTATGTTCAGAATGGGTTTCTGATGACCTGGGAGCATTTTGGTTCCCAATATTAAAATAAGAAGTTCCTTAAGTTCCTATTGTAGTTTTGGACGTGTTTTGTGTTATCAAGGTCATAACGGAATTTCTAGACTGGGAATAGTTCCGTTTATGTCATTTATGACTTTCCTGCAAAATTTGGTGTCATTTCGAGTAGTATAGGTCGGTTCGGCGCGTTGTTAGCGAAGTCTAGAAAACTTAAAGTTCCTAAGTTTGGGTCATGGGGTTTTGAGGTGTGATTTTGAGTTTTAGTGTTGTTTTGGGTGTTCCGAAGGCTCGAACGAGTCCGTATTATGATTTGGGACTTGTTGGTATATTTGGACGAGTGCTCGGGTGGGCCTAGGGGCCTCCGGGAACCCAACGGGGCTAAAAACTAGCTAAAATAGCTGCTGGTGCACGTGATCTGGTTTGACCGCAGGTGCGGTTGCCCAGTCGCAGGTGCGGGACCGCTCCTGCGGTCCCAAGCATCGCAAGTGCGACCCCAAGTGAGGTCCCTCTTTCTCGCAGGTGCGGACAAAAGTTCGCAGGAGCGGAACCGCTGGTGCGGCCATCCCTCCGCAGGTGCGAACCCAGCCCTTCCTGTCCAGTTCCACAGGTGCGAGCCTCAGCTCGCAGGCGCGAGACCGCAGGTGCGGTCCCCGAGCCACAAGTGTGGAATCCTTGTAGGTCAGGCAGTATATTAATCTTTGAACTCGGGATTTCACCCCATGCATTCGTTTTCCTCCACCATTAGAGTCTTGTGAGCTTGGGGAAGGAGGTTCCACGAACTATCTACTAAAGAGGTAAGTAATTCCACTCTAACACTAGTTCCAAACGTGAATTTCTAGTTGAACTCTCTACTAAATCATTGAAAAACCAAGAACATGGTAGTAATTTAGGGTTCTTAAGAAATTGGTGAATTACCATTTATTTCTATAAATTCAAGTAGAAATCGTAGGTTAACGATCCTTAGGCTTCGTGTGAGCGATTCCTTCGTGAATTTTCGAAAATTGGACGTGCGGGACTGGGGTTGGATTTTGGGAATTCTTCAAGAATGTTGAATTACTGAATAAATAGGATAATTACCCTCTTTTGAGCATGCATTGATATCATTGTACCATATTTGGCTAATTGCGAGTCCTCGGGTGTAGAGTTCGGAGTTGGGGCGCATCCTTGGTCCAAGGGAGATTCGATACGAGGTGAGTCTCCTTTCTTAACTTGTAAGGGGGAATTATCCCCATAGGTGATTTAATTGCTATATGTGATAATTTGTGGGGGCTATGTACGTATAAAGTGACGAGAGTCCGTACATAGCGACTATTACTATTATGTCGGGGTAGTTAGGCCCACATCATGCTTTGTATTTGACTTGATATGTACATGCGCAATGAATTAACATTACATGTTGCTTATGTCCCTGAAGTTATAAAATTTGAGAAAAACTTGTAATAAATTGTTCACGAAAAAGTATTGTCTTTTAAAAAGGAAAAATGTATATGCATGTGACCGCTTCACAATTTACATTTTGCGAGCGGAGTGTGATTTCCCCCACTCTTATGAGAACGGACCGTATGCCACGGCGGATTGAGAGATGCACTTTTGTTACGGGTCGTTCGATCCTCGGCAGTGCATAGAGAGGTTGAGAGATGCACTTTTGGTACGGGCCGTTCGATCCTCGGCAGTGCATAGAGAGATTGAGAAACACACTTTTGGTACGGGCCGTTCGCTCCTCGGCAATGCGTAGAGAGGTTGAGAGATGCATTTTTGTACGGGCCGTTTGATCCTCGGCGGTGCATAGATGTGAGTACTTTGTGGAGAGGTGCACTTTTGGTACGGGCCGTTCGATCCTCGGCATTGCACGAGCATGACTGATGCATGGCTAGAATTCATGGTTTAACATGTTATATTCCTTACATTTTATGTGCGTTAATGATAAGAATACACTTTTTATGTGCATAATGGAGTTTATTTCATGTGTAGGTGCATTGGAGATGGAAACCAAGCTAACTGGATGCAATACATCAAAAATACTCTTAAGAGTTGAAAAGGAAACACCCGGGCGTTAGTGGGGCGTTTGGCCCCTAAATCCAGGTTGTCCCTGGCGTTAGTGGGGAGTTTGGCCCCTAAAGCCAGGCTGACCCTGGCGTTAGGGGGGCGTTTGGGCCCTAACGCCAGGCCTGCCCTGGCTTTAAGGGGGCGTTTGAGCCCAAACGCCTGGGTCCAGCTGTCCAGTCAATTCCGAGTTTTGAGGAGTTTAAGTGTTTCCCGGTTGGAATAAAAGTCTCCTACATGTTTAGGGTTTGTCCTAAACATATAAATAGACCCCAAAAACACAACTTGAAGGAGGATTCGAAAAAGAGAAGGAAGCCATTGAAGTGAAGAAAAACATGTGGATTACTACGCAGTGAAGTTAACATTGATTTTCATAGCTTTTACTTATTATTTTGTAGTTCAATTATGCAAGTTTTTTTAGAATTAATTCTTATGAATATGAGTAGCTAATTTTCTTAACCTAGGGTTTTGGTGGAACCCGTTGGGGGATAAGCTTATTGTGATATTAATATAGTTTTGATTGGTTGATTAATCTCTATTTGTTCAACTACGTTCTTGTTGTAGTTGATTGAAGAAACCTCAATTAGCTGTTCCTATTTAGTATGTATCTACTTGAGAGAGAGTGCATATTTAGGTAGTTGTTTGAACAACATCACTCCCGGAGTATAGACGAAAGTCATAACCGAGGGTTTAGAGGTTGGATTAGAGATAACGATACCTCGGGTGCAATCTAAAGTGAACTGTAATGCAATCTAGCTAGCGTAACTTGAGAGAGTGCGTCTAGTAAATTATCATAATTACTTGAGAGAGATTTATGGTAGATAGAGTGTTCATGATTGATAGAGACAACTAATCAAACTATAAGAAGTATCCGAGAAGGAAGTTCACCGACGGGGGAAACCATAACCTTAGACCTTTATCATAATTGTTTACAACACATTGTTAGTAATTGCTACTTATTATTATTGTCAATAGAATTAGTAAAACATCACCAATTTATATTAAAAAGTCTTGAGAGAGTTGATTGAGTAGNACATTGAAAGTTTAATGTTTGCTAACATGTTGCAGGTGCATGCCTAGAAACTCATCGAGGACTGGTGAAGTAGTTGAAGCCTTATCAGACCCCGAGAATGTTTTCAAGTCCCTAAACCGGACCAACCAGAAAAGCAAACATCAACCACAAATTGAACAAATTGAAACTGACATGGAAGATCCACACAACCATAACAATAATAGGGATGACGTGGTAGACCCAGTCGTTCACATAGGGGCAGAGGCTCCCCTATATGACTGGGCACAACCCACACCTGAGAATTTGGCCACAGCGACACTGGTTTCTCAGATACAGGCCGAGTCCTTCCAGATAACCAATAATATGCTGCACTTATTTCAAAACAAAGGGCTATTCTCAGGGTCATACATCGAAGACCCCCAACAGAATTTGAAAGACTTCCTATCAATTTGCAAAACACAGAGGCAGCCAAACATCACTCAGGAGGCAATAAAACTGTTGTTGTTTCCATTCTTAGTGACTGGTGCTGCCCAAACTTGGCTAATCTCACTCCCCATCAATTCCATTACCACATGGGAGGAGTTAGTCAAATAGTTCGTGAACAAGTTTCATCCACCCAACAAGACTGCTCAACAAATTGATGAAATCTTGAGCTTCAGACAGAAACCAGATGAAACACTGCAAGAGACATGTGAACGATTTTAGGGGATGCTGGTTATCTGTCCACATCATGGTATTCCTGAGCAAATGTTGGGGCAACATTTTTATATGGGTTTGGCTGATACTGTTAAAGCAAATGTTGATGCTTCGGCTGGTGGAGCATTCTTGAGCAAAATGTGGAGAGAAAGTCAAATCTTGATAAAATGGGCACAGAATTCAGGATGGACAACAAGGAATCCACCCATTACTCCTGTAGTTCACTCCATGACATTCGATCCATCTAATTCTATTGTAGAGAAAGTGGCCACCTTGATAACACAAATGAGTATACTCGCTAAGAAGGTGGAAGAATCAGGACAAAAGCAGCAGGTACACATCGTAGACACAACCAATGGGGGCTTATGCACATCTTGCATTAGTCAACCAGTTGGTAATCACTGGAATGCAGAATGTCATCCACCTTCTTATCCAGAAAATATAAATTATGTGTCGAATTATGGAAGCCAGAGACAAGGGGAGCAGAAGTGGGGTCAGCAAGTTCAACCATATAGACCACCCCACCCACAGCAGAACAGTGGAAATATGGGTATCAATGGAAAACAAGGTAATGCAGCACCGTATCAGAGGCCACAAGGTTATAACCATCAGAATTAACAACAAGCATATTACCCTCCTCAACATCAACAAGGGAGGAAAGAAAGAAGATGGGTTCTCCAGGTTAGAAGCTATGATGCAGCAGGTTATTGGGTCAAATGCGAAAATCAGTGAGAGAGTAGATGCACATGACATTGAAGTACAGTTGGGCCAAATATCTATGGCAGTGAACAATCGTCCTCCTGGAACATTACCTGCAGATACTCAGGTAAATCCAATGAACCAAGGCCCAAGGCAACTGATGGCAGTGACTCTCCGGAGTGGCAGAGAATTAAACTTGGAACTGGAGAGAGATCGTGAAAGCAGACAGGCCGAGACACTAGTATCCATGCCGATTGAACATGATGATTCGACAAACTTGACCAAGGTAACAGTGCAACCTACTGAAGGAGAACCCAGTGCACAGAGTGAGACTAAAAAAGAAGTGGACATAGCCAGAAGCCGGTAGTTGAGGTGGTGGCTGAGAAAGAAAAGTCCCAAATCACTGGGAAAAGAGACCGCCAGCTCCATTCCCTCAGAGGCTAGCCAAATACCAAAAGGATGAACAGTACAAAAAATTCTTGGACATGCTAAAGCAAATACAAGTAAATATTCCATTGATTGATGCGTTGAAGGAAATGCCTGGTTACGCTAAAATGATGAAGGACTTGATTTCCAGAAAAGTTGACTTCCAAGATCTGGCTAGTGTCACCCTTACTCAGACTTGAAGTGTGGTGGTGACGCACCCTATTGCTAAAAAGTTGTATGACCCAGAGAGTTTTACCATTCCTTGTACCATTGGCAACTTAGTTTTCACCAAAGCTCTATGTGACTTGGGGGCCAGTATTAATTTGATGCCATTGGCCATATATAAAAGACTGGGGATTGGTAGAGCCAGGCCCACCTCCATGCTGCTGCAACATGCTGATAGGATGGTAAAGAGACCGTCGGGTATTCTGGATGATGTATTGGTGCAAGTGGGGAAGTTTGTATTTACTGCTGATTTTGTGATATTAGACTGCAAAGTGGATGAGGAAATTCCCATAATCTTGGGAAGGACATTTTTGGCCACAGGCAGAACTCTTATCGATTGTGAGACTGGTGAACTTAAGATAAGGCTCAATGATGAAGAAATCACTTTCACGTGCAGAAGTCTATCAGGTGAACTAGTGAGTTCGCCAACTGCTCTCTTATTGATGCTGTGAATGTGATCCCAGAAAAAGATGATGCATCCCTGACTATTGGGGACCCTTTGGATGAATGTTTGATGAATGTAGACGATATGAACGGTGAAGAACTGGCAGATTGGGTGTTAGCACTTGAGGAAAAAGGGGTATGGCCAAAGGCTCTCGAGTTTGAGTCACTATACGTAGAGGAAAGAGAGAACCCGCCGGCCAATCTATCTATTGAAGAACCACCCAGGTTGGAATTGAAATAGGAGGATGTCGATATGGTAGAAAAGATACTAGATTTAACCAAGGACATCGATGATACATACTTTGTTGAATCTAGTGTCATTAATGTTGAGGATGTTGGTAAACACTCCAACCATTTTTTCACATTGTGCTGGGATGATGATATGCAAATAGAGTTATCCGAACCACCTGATGAGTTGAGGGATAAAGAACAAGATGCCTACTGTCTGGAATTCTTCTTGCCAGAAAGTACTGAGTACACATTTCGTCGAAAGGCCAAGAAGCGCAGATTACTACATTGTTTTATTGGGCCAGGCAGATTTGTTCCACCACCCCAGGAGCATGATCATAGAGCAGATTCAAAACTTGGGATCCAATTTATAAGTTCAAAGTGGAGGCATAAAGTGATTAAAGCATTTGCTCGAAGGAGCATGGAAAGTAAAAAAATTAATGGAAAGGATGTCGACGCTACGTGAACAGGGAGTTTCTTACACCTTACTTTTATTTCTTACTTTGTCTATATGTGATGCACTGAGGAAACTGCATGATTTAAGTGTGGGGTGTTGTACATATTTGTTGTGATTTGTTGTGTATAGTGTGCTTTCTTGTTAGTAGTGTTAGCTTTTCTTGTTGGTAAGTTTTTTTCAAGTAGAAAAAGCAGAAAAATTTAATTAGAAATATGTGGACTCTTCCCGATGATGGATCCTAGATAGTTTTCTTGAAGGAAGTAAGTCTAAAGAAAATGCCAAAAAGATGTTTTTGTTTTAGGTAGTGTAGTAATTCCCCCTTGGTCTTTCTTTGGACCACGATTCTTTTACAAGGGTTTTTAATTGAACCTGGTGTAGGTAGTTTTTAATTTTTAGGAGTAGTAACCACATGGTTAAGGGCTTAATAGTAGCAATATCTCGAAACATGCTAATGCCTTGAGAATAGTCAGTACTTTGGTTGTGACGCTTAGGCTCAATTTCTTTTGACTCCAGGATAAATACCTTAAATCAAGAATTCTTAAGATTTGCTTAACTGCTTTGACTGGAGTGTCGTGATAGATCCAATCCCGAGTGAGTTATGTGCTAAATGTGTATGAGGTTTGTATGCTATTCTGTGCATTGCATTTTATGTCTAGAACTTGCCCCGTGTTTGTGCAAAGCGAAATAAAAGTTTTGTTCAGTCTTGGACGTGATATAGGCATTTCTTTGTTGAGCCAGCTGTCTATATTTTACCCACCTCATTGTTACGTATCGTAGTTAAACCCGTTGAGCCTATAATCCTGTTTCTTTGGCAGCCACATTACAAGCCATACCCCTTTGTTTGAAACAATCATATATTTGAACCTTGTCACCTCTCGTAAGCACTGAAAAAAGTGATGAAATATGGAAAAGTTAAAGTGGGGGGTGGTAAGTTGGTTTTTGAGGAGAATAATTGAAATACGGAGAAAGGTGCCCTGTTTGAAAAAGTAAGAGTCACTTGAGAAAAAGAAAAAAAAAATATAGAAAATAAATAGCTGTATTGTTGTGAAAGAAAAATATATATGGTGACTCTTGATTTAATTGTGCTTAAAGAAATATGGGGTATTAACATTGATGTGAAGGTGGAGTTGGTTTAATATAAGTATGAGGTTGAAAAGCTCAAGTATGTGTATTAAAGTGCTTAGGGAGGTGTAGTCACTCTTATATTCAAATGTATCCTACCCGTCCCGCAGCCTACATTAAAACCAAATAAAGTCCTACATGATCCTAGACTGAATGATCTCGATTAGTAGAGTAGTACACTACGGGAAAACCTATGGTGTATATTTTGTGGCATATGAATGTTATTTCTGAGAGTGAGTGAATTCTTTCTATATTAAGTTCCTATATTCTTAAATTTCATTGTGTGTGGAACTAACTCTTGAATTTGGTGAGGGCACATGATTCAGGAAGGAAAGGTAATGTTGTTGACCTCTATGTTAGAGTAGTGAGTGGATTGTGAATAAAGCATGGTATATGTGAGTCAACTATTGAGGCGAGGATGTCACACCTCTGTGATTGAAATGTTTTAAAAATTCTTGGTATAACGTGTTAAGGGATTTGCTTAATAAGTTGTGTACATGAGTGTAGTTTGATTGCTCGAGGACGAGCAAATGTTTAAGTGTGGGGTATTGATGCGAGGCTAGAATTCATGGTTTAACATGTTATATGCCTTACATTTTATGTGCGTTAATGATAAAAATACACTTTTTATGTGCATAATGGAGTTTATTTCATGTGTAGGTGCATTGGAGATGGAAACCGAGCTAAATGGATGAAAATACATCAAAAATACGCTTAAGAGTCAAAAAGGAAACACTCGGACGTTAGCCGGGCATTTGGCCCCTAAAGCCAGGTTATCCCTGGTGTTAGTGGGGCATTTGGCCCCTAAAGCCAGGCTGACCCTGGCGTTAGGGGGGTGTTTGGGCCCTAACGCCAGGCCTGCCCTGGCTTTAAGGGGGCGTTTGAGCCCAAACGCCTGGGTCCCGCTGTCCAGTCAATTACGAGTTTTGAAGAGTTTAAGTGTTTCTCGGTTGAATAGAAGTCTCCTACATGTTTAGGGTTTGACCTAAACATATAAATAGACCCCAAAAACACAACTTGAATGATGATTCGAAAAAGAGAAGGAAGCCATTGAAGTGAAAAAAAACCTGTGGATTATTACTCAGTGAAGCAAACATTGATTTTCATAGCTTTTACTTATTATTTTGTAGTTCAATTATGCAAGTTATTTTAGAATTAATTCTAATGAGTATGAGTAGCTAATTTTCTTAACCTAGGGTTTTGGTGGAACCTTTTGGGGGATAAACTTATTGTGATATTAATATAGTTTTGATTGGTTGATTAATCTCTATTTGTTCAACTACATTCTTGTTGTAGTTGATTGAAGGGCCCTCAATTAGCTGTTCCTATTTATTATGTATCTACTTGAGAGAGAGTGCATATTTAGGTAGTTGTTTGAACAACATCACTCCCGGAGTATAGACGAAAGTCATAACCGAGGGTTTAGAGGTTGGATTAGAGATAACGATACCTCGGGTGCAATCTAAAGTGAACTGTAATGCAATCTAGCTAGCGTAACTTGAGAGAGTGCGTCTAGTAAATTATCATAATTACTTGAGAGAGATTTATGGTAGATAGAGTGTTCATGATTGATAGAGACAACTAATCAAGCTATATGAAGTATCCGAGAAGTAAGTTCACCAACGGGGGAAACCATAACCTTAGACCTTTATCATAATTGTTTACAACACATTGTTAGTAATTGCTAGTTATTAGTATAGTCAGTAGAATTAGTAAAAATCACCAATTTATATTAAAAAGTCTTGAGAGAATTGATTGAGTAGAAGTTGCGTATTCTAAAGACTTGATTGATACGTAAATTCCTTGTGGGATCGACTCGGGGAATAATACCCTGGATTATATTTGCAACGCCCATTTAGTATTTTATTCGACATAGTTGAGCGTGATCAATGACTATCTTATGACTCCGGCGGGTTGTCCTTACCCTGCATGCGCATGATTCATTTGTTACTAAATTTCATGAATATTGATATGACTGATATTTGGGAAAAAGTGAAGTGGTATTTGTTTTATTTATTTCCATAATTCTTCCTGGATTTCAATATCTTACATAGATACTTGTTGCTTCACTGTCTTTACATGCCTACTGTTTCCATTACATCCTGTTAAATTATACTGTGGGACCTTAGTGAGTGTCATGTCGACTTCTCGTCACTACCTCTTCGAGGTTAGGCGGGATACTCACTTGGTACATATATATTTATGAACTCATGGTGCACTTCTGTACTTAGTTGTACAGGTTCTGAGGCCGGAGCTTCTGGTTATCCGGCCGGAGCTTGACATATATTCTGGACCTGACTCCACGGTGAGCTGCATCCCTTGACGATTCTCAGCAGTGCTATGGAGTTATCTTTTGTTTATTTCTGTCTACTTCTCTCATATAGCAATACATTTTGTATCATCTTTTGTATATTCTACTAGCTCTCCTGTTAACTTGTGACGCTAGTTCCTGGCACGCACATAGTAGACTCTTTATTTTGGGACTGTATATATTGGATCATGATCACTGTGGCTATATTTACTTAAGTTGGTTAATGTTTCCGCTTTTATTTAAATGATCTAAATTTAAAACTTTGGGAATATGTGGGGTTGGTATGTTAAATAAGGACAATCTCAGTGGTAAACAACTATTGGCTTGCCTGACTATGGTGTTGGGCGCCATCACGACCTGTGTTGGATTTTGGGTCGTGACAGAATGAGATGGGGGAAATGAGAGGGGGATGGGGATCAACGGTCAAGGTTGACTTTGAGTTGGGCCGGGTAGATAGTACATTGGGCTAGATTAATTGGGTTAGGACCAGGTTTGATTTAGGCTAGGATTAAAATAAAGATGGCTATTTGTTTAAATACCCTTTAAAATTAGATAAAGTAATTTAATAAAAAATAGATAGTAATTATATAAGAAATGAAATTAAGACTAAATAGGTGAAATTAAGGTAACTAATTAGTATTTAAAATATAAAAATGGCTAATTATAAGATTAAATAGTATAGAGCATACAACTAGGCTATAATTGAAAAAATTACCGCAATTATAGCTAAATAATGCCAAATTGGCTAATTTGTCAAATAATTAAATACTAATAAGATCAAAAAATGATATATTGAGATGGGAAATATTTTGAAATTATTTATAATATACTTTATGAATAATTATAAAATACTAAAGAAATAGGAAAACAAATTGATAAAAATATGAAAAATTAGGGAAAAATACCATTCATTATGAAAAGTGATTTTGGAGGTATATGCAAATTTTAAAATAGTTTGAGGAAAAATTGGGTATCAACAGCTGCCCCTCTTTATCCGGGAAGGATGAAAGAGTTGTTGGGTAAAGACATGATGGCGAATTTTGACCGAGTGGAAATGACTTGAAAGGTTCAGGCCGCACCCTGGTTTCTGAGCTGCCTACATATCCCTGGTTTTACAGGAATCAGGCCGTATGTAGTTCAGGAGCCACCGACGAAGTATACCGATGAAGTTTTATAAGGACGAACATAATATATAGGACTGATTGAATAAACGACTTATGGGGTAATTAGGAGAACTGGAGCGGGACCGCGCCTGCCATGATGGCTGTTGCTTGCCGGGTTACCTGCAATGAGTAATACAAGCATATCGTGCATAATTTAAACATGATGCAAATTACCATTGGACTATGAATGCTGTCTTTGGACGGTTAAGGATGACGTCTTTAGACCATGATGTCCTGGGCCATGAATTTCTTGATGCAGGATTCGCAGGCCATGAAATGATGTTCTCGGGCCATGAAGATGGTGCCTCCGAACCATGATGCCTTTGAATAATGATATGCAAACTGATAAAAGAGATCTTCAGGCCATGACATGGTGTTCTCGGGCCATGAAGATGGTGCCTCCGAACGATGACGCCTTAGGATAAGTTGGTGATATTTCAGCCCATGAAGATACAATAGTATGATGCGGACAAGACAGAGCTTAGGTTTGCGAATTAAAGGGGCAGAGCTTAGCCTAAAAGGAAAGCGTAGTAAATAATGCTAGAGGCATTGGTTGCTTTTGAGAAGTAAATGGGAGGCAGCCTTTAGCCTCAGAAGGTAGAAGGGTAGCCTTATGCAAGATACGAATGCAGATGGATGTAGCGTTTAACCTCGAAGAAAGAATGGTAGCCTTATGCAAGATGCGAATACAGATGGAGACATTGTTTAGTCTCGGAAGGCAGAAAGGTAGCCTTATGCAATATCCGAATGCAGGTGGAGACATCGTTTAGTTTTGGAAGGCAGAATGGTAGCCTTATGCAAGATGCGAATGCAGATGAAGGTAGCGTTTAACATCGGAAGGCAGAAATGTAGCCTTATGCAAGATTAGAATACAGATGGAGACAACGTTTAGTCTCGGAAGGCAGAAAGGTAGCCTTATGCAATATGCGAATGCATGTGGAGACAACGTTTAGTCTCGGAAGGCAGAAAGGTAGCCTTATGCAATATGCGAATGCATGTGGAGACAACGTTTAGTCTCGGAAGGCAGAATGGTAGCCTTATGCAAGATTAAAGGAAGGACAACAGAAATTCTTAGCTGGTGTTAAATTGAGGTAGAGCATTGTGATAATGAACCATCGTTTGTGCTGATAATAAATGTTGGCATGTGCGACAGGTTTGAGAAACGATGTCTGTCCTTTGAGCGGATAATATGTTTTGGGGCTTTTGCAATTTTTTGTGCCTGCATCCAAAGAAAGATCGTGAGTTTTGTAAAAAGGGAAGGTTGGTTCGCATTAACGCTGGCTCTGCTTGGCTCGTTTGCTTGATCATAATGATACTGTCTGTATCATTGGGGTAGTGTTTGCTAAACAAGCTGTTTTAGAGAAATAAATATGCATGATTTTGTAAAAGCATAATATATAATCTTAAATAGTTTTAGATGAACCGACAACATGACACGGTTCGAGACATTGCAACCTCTTCTGCTGCAGAATTCTGAGGGTCCTCCTCAAAATTCTGCCCCAGTTTGCTGGGTGGACGCCTCTGACTGATGCTCACGCGACGATTGGCTGAACTTGCTTTAGAATTTTGAGAGCCCTCCTCAAAATTCTGCCCCAGTTTCCAATTACGGGAAAAATAGATTTTTATTGAATTATGACCAAACCCATAGGGATGCTTACGTATCCCCTCTTAAACGGGAATCAGGTCAGGCATAGTTCAATTTACATCACTGAGAAAGCATAAAGATTACACATAGTAGCACTTGATTGCATCTGAATTGATCGATTTCGGCCAAACTTCTCCGTTCATTTCTATAAGTATGAGTGCTCCTCCTGTCAGCACTCTATGAACCATGTACGGACCTTTCCAGTTGGGAAAGAACTTCCCCTTGGCTTCATCTTAATGCGAAAAGATTTTCTTTAACACCAGCTGCCGTGGTGTGAATCGTCTTGGCTTGACTTTCTTGTTGAAGGCCCTGGCCATTCTGTTCTAATATAGTTGATCATGACATACTGCATTCATTCTCTTCCCGTCTATGAGAGCTAGTTGCTCATAATGGCTCCTTACCCACTATGCATCGCTGAGCTCAAGTTCTTGTATAATTCTTAGAGATGGAATCTCCTCCTCGGTAGGAATAACAGCCTCTGTACCATAAACTAGCATATAGAGAGTTGCCCCTGTTGATGTGCGGACAGTGGTGCTGTATCCCAATAAAGTGAATGATAACTTTTCATGCCACTTCTTGTGCCTTTCTATCATCTTCCTTAGTATCTTATTGATGTTTTTGTTAGCGGCCTCTACGACTCCATTCATCTGAGGTCTGTATGCTGTGGAAGTTTTGTGTTTGATCTTGAGAGTTTGACACATAGCTTTCATCAAGTCACTGTTGAGATTAGAACCATTGTCGGTGATGATTGACTCGGGAACTCCAAACTGACAAACAATGCGGTCGCGGACAAAGTCACCCACGACTTTCTTAGTAACTGCTTTGTAGGAGGCCGCTTCGACCCATTTAGTGAAGTAGTCAATGGCGACCAGAATGAACCTCTGGCCATTGAAGGCGACATGCTCGATTGGTCAAATAACGTCCGTACCCCAGGCGGCGAACGTCCATGGTGAGCTTATTGCCTTGAGCTCACTCGGAGGAACCTTTATCATTTCTCCATGTATCTGGCAGCGGTGGCACTTCCGAACATACTGGATGCAGTCCGCTTCCATAGTCATCTAAAAGTAACCAGCTCAGAGTATCTTCTTTGCTAGAACAAAACCGTTCATATATGGGACACAAGCCCCAGCATGAATTTCTTCCAGCAATTTTGATGCTTCTTTTGCGTCAACACACCGTAATAACCCCAAATCGGGAGTCCTCCTATACAGGATTCCTCCGATGTGGAAGAAATTGTTGGACAATTTTCGAAGTGTGCGTTTCTGAGTGGAATTTGCAAGCTCGGGGTATTCTCCTTTTGCCAAGTACTCATCGATGTCATGAAACCAAGGAATTCTGTTTGCTTATTCTTCAACATGGGCACAATAAGCTGGCTGATTATGGATCTTTATAGGAATAGGGTAAATGAAATTCTCTTTCGGATGCTGGATCATTGAGGACAAAGTAGCTAATGCGTCGGCGAACTCATTCTGGATTCTGGGGACGTGCCGGAACTCTATCTTTCTGAACCTCTTTCTTAATTCCTGTACGTGGTGCAGATACGGCAGTATCTTGGAATTCCTTGCTGCCCATTCTCCTTGTATATGATGTACCAATAGGTCTGAATCGCCGATCACTAACAACTCCTGGACGTTCATGCCAATGGACATATTGAGCCCCAAGATGCAGGCTTCATATTCAGCCATATTGTTGGTGCAAGGGAACCTAAGTTTAACAGATATCGGATAGTGCTGACCGGTCTCTGATACTAGGACTGCTCCAATACCGACTCCTTTGAAGTTTGCTTCTCTATCAATGAACATCCTCCAACCATCATAGGATTCTGCAACATCTTCTCCTATGAATGATACCTCTTCATCAGGAGAATATGTTTTCAGGGGTTTGTATCCTCCGTCTACGGGATTCTCAGCAAGATGGTCTGCCAGAGCTTGTCCTTTTAATCTCCTTCCGAGTCATGTAAACAATGTCGAATTCGCTCAGCAGGATTTGCCACTTGGTTAGCTTGCCAGTGGCCATGGGCTTCTGAAATATGTACTTTAATGGATCAATCCTTGATATGAGATATGTTGTGTAGGCATAGAAGTAATGCCTCAGATTTTGGGCGACCTAAGTTAGAGCACAACATGTACGCTCTAATAGAGAATATCGGGCCTCATATGGAGTGAACTTCTTGTTGAGGTGATAAATAGCTTGTTCCTTCCTTCCCGTTTCATTGTGCTGCCCCATAATGCAACCAAAATCTCTATCTAACACGGCAAGATAGAGTAACAGAGGTCTGCCTCGCTCGGGCGGTACTAGGACTAGTGTTGTTGACAAATATACATTGATTCTTCCAAAAGCCTTTTGACAATCGTCGATCCACTTGGTCGCAGCTTCCTTCTTTAGCATCTTAAAGATTTGCTCACAGATGACTATAGACTGTGCTATAAACCGACTGATGTAATTAAGCCTCCCCAAGAAACTCATCACATCTTTCTTGTTCCTTGGTGGTGGTAGTTCTTGAATGGATTTGACTTTTGACGGATCCAATTCTATTCCCCGACGGCTTACAATAAACCCCAGCAACTTCCCAGCAGGAACCCCGAATGCACACTTCGCGGGGTTTAGTTTCAGATTATATTTTCACAATCTATTCAAGAACTTCCCTAAATTCTCCATGTGATCAGAAACTTTCTTTGATTTGATAATGACATCATCCATGTACACCTCGATCTTCTTGTCAATCATGTCATGGAATATGGTGGTCATGGCCCTCATGTAGGTGGCCCCTGCATTCTTCAGGACGAATGGCATCATCTTGTAACAATAAACTCCCCACAGAGTGATGAACGTCGTTTTCTAAGCATCTTCCTCATCCATCCAAATCTGGTGATAAACGGCGAAACAATTCACGAAGGACTGCAATTCATGCTTGGCGCAGTTGTCAATAAGAATGTATATTTGGTAAGGGGAAGTCGTCTTTCGGACTGGCCCGGTAGTCGATGCAGACTCTGACCTTCCCGTCCTTCTTTGGCACAGTTACAATGTTGGCTAACCATGTCGGGTACTCCACTACCCATAGAACTTTGGCATTGATCTGCTTGGTAACTTCTTCTTTGATTTACAAACTCATGTCGGGTTTGAAATTTTTTAGCTTTTGTTTCACCGGTGGACACATTGGATTGGTTGGCAGTTTGTGAGCCACAATAGACGTACTTAGACCAGTCATGTCATCCTACGACCATGCAAATACATCTCATACTCTTTCAGAAACTTTGTGTATTCTTTCTTTTCTGATGGTGACAAATGAATGCTGATGCGACTCTTCTTAATGTTTTCTGAATCTCTCAGGTTGTTACTTCAGTCTCGTCCAGGTTGGACTTAGGTCTGTTCTCAAAGTTCTCAACTTCTTTGATAATCTCTTCAGGTATGTCGTCTTCGTCTAAATCAATGGCTGTTTGATGCGTTGTCTCATTGCATGTCACAATCATCGGTTCATCAAGACAAGTAATAGTAATGTTGTATAAATAAAGTAATGAGAGAGGACAATAGCAATAAATATTGGATTCGTAAGAGAAATTTAGAAGATTCTTTGATAAATTGAATAACTATTTTGAACATTGAAGATCTTATTGCAAAAATTGAAAAATGCAGGAAAAGGAAAATCATTTAGTAAATAAAACAGTAAATAATGCTTGTTTTAGCCCTACCACCACGAGGCTCCTCGGGCTTTGGTTGTCATGATAGACCAGTCCTTGAGATATGTCCCCTTGCATACAGTCTGTACAGAAGGGCCTTCCTCCCCCTCCCCCTCGAGAAATACACATCAATCCATATCCTCGTCCTCTAGGAACAAACTCCTCATCGCTGCAAGTGCTTCTTCTTCGTCTGATCTGTAAATAATGTCGGCTTGCTTGAAAGTCTGCTCAAGATGAGGTATCGGCTGATCCGAAGGGTAATAGGGACCGCGCCAAAGTGGCGACCAGTCGTTGAATTCCTTCCAAGTGTACTCATACCCCAGACCGAAAGTAGTACAATGTTTCTTGAGCTTTATGGGCTTCGTGATCCCTTGGAGGTTTTTACCAAGCCCTTTTCCTGGCTCATATCATCTCCAGTTCAGGATTCTCAATTTTGCTATCCCACCACTTGTCCTTGTCGATAGCATTGACATGCTCAATATGGTTGTAAGTTCCCCCCACCTATCTTTCTTTTTCTGTCAATCACCGGAATAGTTTGACGACTATAAATGGGGTTGCTACCGTCACCATGAATAATCAGCTCTTGGTGGTTCCACTCGAATTTTACCGCCTGATGTAGTGTTGATGCTACGGCCCCAACAACATGAATCCTGGGTCGTCCCAACCAAAGGGGTTAGGATGCTGGCACATCTATCACCTGGAAATCCACTTCGAACCAAGTCGGTCCCATCTGCAGACATAGACTGATCTCCCCCATGGTGGACCTCTGATAAGCGTCGAAGGCTTTCACCTTGACCGCTTCATCCCTTATCTTATATATCCCTTTACCCAATTTCTTGAGTGTTATCAACGAACATATGTAAAGACTGGAACCTCCATCGATCAAGATTCTTATGATGAAATGATCTTCGCATTGCACGGTGATGTGCAACACTTTGTTGTGCCCCAATCCTTCAGGTGGTAGCTCGTCCTCATGAAAAGTGATTTTATGACTCTCTAGTACCTGGCCTACCATATTGGCCATTTCCCCGCTAGTGATGTTGTTTGGCACATATGCTTCACTCAACACTTTCAACAAAGCATTTCTGTGTGTTTCAGAATTCTACAGCAAAGAGAGGATGGATATCTGTGCTGGTGTCTTGTTCAGCTAGTCGATGATTGAATACTCCTCAGCCTATACCTTTCTCCAAAGGTCATCGGGACCTGTTTCGATAAGGGGAGGCCGGTTGGCAGCCTGCTTGCTTGACTCGGCCAGATGCTCAGGGGTGTAGACCCTACCAGTTCTTGTCAAACCATGTATTGTGACAGCTTCCTCAGACATGACCTTGCCTTTCCTTTTCGCCTCGATTGCGTAGTCCCAAGGGATATTGTTTGAATAGAAGGTTGGAATGGTTGACATTGCCATCGGAATTGGTGTGGCCAACCTTACTTCAAACAGAATGTGTGTTCGGGGTGGAAAGACTTCGACCTCGAATGGTACCGGTGTATTTGCTGGAGATACAAACTCAACTTCAACTGGCACTGGTGACATTGCAGGTGGCATTGCTTTAAACTCAAATAGTATAAATATATTCACCTCAGCTTCCTCATATGGTTGAATATGGAATATGATCGGTTTGAGAGTGACAACGGGTTTCTTAGGGTCATCGCCTTCTGCGATCAACCCGATTGATCCCTCGGGATCCCAATCATCTTCTATTTCAATCATATGGATACCTCTACCCTTATGGTCTGGCAAAGGATTGTCGCGGACGTTTAGAGTGGGGTCTTTTTCCACAATAATCTTGTTGTCAATGAGAGTCTGTATATTGTCCTTCGGAGAGCGGTATTCTTCGATGGTGTGTCCCCTTTCATGTCAGAATGGTATGCACAGGATTTGTTTGGGTTAACCCACTGAGAAGGGTTCTCAGGGGTGGCAGCAAGGATAGGTGCGACATAACCAGCAGCTTTGAGCTTCTCATACAGGTGGTCAATGGGCTCGGCTATGGAGGTGTCTTGCTTTGGAGGGCGGCGATCAAAATTAGGACGAGGTCTAGAGAATTTTTGGCGTCTAGGGGGTGATTGGTAATGAGATGGATGGGAATTATAAGTGTGGTAAACGGGAGCGGGTTGTGAGTACTTGGGCGAAACAGGTTGATACGTGGGCGGTGGAGCTTGGTAGGAAGGTGGTGGAGCTTGGTAGTTCAGGGCTGGCTGGTATGTGAGTGGAGGTATGGGATAAGTTTGGCATTTGAGTGGGGATTTGGCTCTTTGTGCAATCATTACGGCTCCCACGTCTCTCTTCTTAGACACACCACCAGACTGTAAAGCCTTGTTAGTGGCTTGCAAGGCTTCAAAATTTGTAACTATACTGCTTTTAATACCTTCTTCAACCCACTCACCCAATTTGATGATGTCAAAGAACTTGTGGCCTTCAACCATCATTAACCGTTCATAATACTGCGAGTCCTGAGCCCGGACAAAGAACTTGTTCATCTACTCTTCCTCTAGATTAGGTCTGACTTTAGCGGCTTCGGACCTCCAGCGAGTAGCATACTCGCGAAAGGTTTCTGTGGGTTTCTTCTTCAAATTTTGAATGTAGAACACATCCCAGTTTGACCATTTCTTGGGGTCTTGGCTGATGTACCAAGACAGTGCGTCTCCCTTCAAACTCCTCATGAACAACTTCATGCGGATTCTTTCATCCTTCCCAATGCCAACCAATTTGTCGCAATAGGTCCTCAGATGGACTCTCGGATCACCATTACTCGGAAATCTTTCCCTTTGGCTATGAACCTCCTTTGGATTTTGGATTCACTCAACTCTTCTATTTTCGATTCAAAACGAAGAAAGGATAAAATAGAAGTTACTAACTTGAAATCCAATTCTAAAAGTAAAAGATTAAAATCAAGAAAATAAAGTAATAGTAAAGCAAAGTCATAGTAAAATACAACGATTTTTCTAAAGTATATTTCAAACATTTTGAACTTTGGCGGTTTGTACCCCTCGGGAAAATCGACATCAGGTTGGATACAAAGGACTTGATAATTCAACCCTTCAATTCCCTTGGTTCCCCAAACACACTGGACTCAGCTTGTCAGTTTACTAAGCTCCTCGACCAGGTTCTTGATAAGTAAACCCTTTCCGTCACACTCGGATGCTTGTGAGGTAGGCGGAGTGGAGTGGGTCACGGTTTCCACATATATGAGATTGTTATAGGTGTGGAAATGGTCCTTTGTGGGGTCTTGAGGTTCTGGGATGAGTAGTGGATTGTTATTTGAGGTGTGGCAAACATTACATTGCGTCGGGAGAGTTTGGTTCTTTGGGGGAGTGCCGTGATGGTGAGGTGCGGGATGATTTTGCTGTCTTGGGATATTTTGTGGAGGTGCGGGGTTTGGAGCATTTGGAAGGTTGACTTCGGGGACGTTGAGGGAAAATGACAAGTTGGCCACATTCCGAACTTGATCGAGTTCTTCCTGAAACTTCAACAATTTCTGCCAAGTGGTGACATTTTTCATGCAGGACCTGAATACCTCGGCCATCAGTGGCCTCTACCTGTTCAATTATGTTCTCCTTTCTGGTGCCGCTGGACTCTTCCATCTTACTTTTGCCTTTGTCTTTGCCCTTAGGAGGACTAGGAGGAGGAGTAGGTGGAGGGCCCTTGGATCTTGTGTGATAGGATGATGATGCCAAAATGCATGAACTAACATTTGGGGAAGGGAGTAAGAAAAAGAAATAGAAACAAAAGGTAACCAAGTCAGTGAGGATTATGAAAAGAATATTGCGGTATTTTAACACATAATGCGGAAATGTAAAGCGCTTCCTAAGTTAGGAACCTCTTTGTGCCCGAGGTAGGCCTAGCGAAAAATTGATTTGGAGAACTTAAAATGCTAAATGCCTCATTTTATTGATAAGAGAAATAGACAAATCCCAAAATGATAGATGAAAAATAAAAGTCAGTAATGGCCATTGGCCTTATTACATTGATAGAAAAATAAAGACACTCCTATCTAATTGACCCTAGAAGGACCTTCCCCAGACTCGGCATTCCTGCTTTCCTTGCACAGTTTTCCCAGCTCGCGAAGTCCCAGCAACAGGCAGATTCTGGCTAGGTATCTCTCTGCAGCTCCCTCATCCTTTTGACAATCCTCGACTCTTTTGATGAACTTTTATTCCAGCTCGACTATACCTCGTTCCAAGTACCCCAGCCTCTTGTTGGCATTGATAGCCATGTCCTTCCATTCCTCGATTAGTTTCTTGTTGGACTCATGTATCTTGTGGTGGTAATCCTCATATTCCCAGATCCTTTTGCACAGTTCAGTGTATTTGACTTGTGCCTCGGCCCTTTCATCTATAACCTTGTGACCTCGGACGTACCCCGACTTTTTCTGGACACCCAAATCTTCTTCTAACCAACCAAGATAGAAAGGGGTACAACCGGCATGATATTTTTCTAACTCGATGGTGTCTTTCTCAAGTATAATCTTGCAGTGCCACAGGTGCTGAGCTTGGAACTTTTGATGACTGTCATTATTTTGAAAGTCAGCTCGAAGATGGCTCATCTTCTCGACCCTAGGGATGACTTGCTTCCTTCCTGCTTGCCTCGTAACTTGAAGAGGGACGTATCATAAATGATGCATCTCGGGATTCAATGATGAACTCATCCGTCGGAAACCATTCAAACATCCATTGAACTTGCTCTTCAGTAAAGTTATCAAAAAACTCAACCCATCCTTTGGCATTTTCAAGCTGAGTGAACATGTCGGGGATATAATTCATTCGCTTTGGGTGATGGAAAGCGATATGGTCATCCCACATTCAGCGCTGAATGTCTTGTCGGTATTTGCCTCTTTGGAGATGTTCCATGAGCCATAATTGAAGTAATAAATTGCAACCTTCAAAATGTTTTGCTCCTTGTTGACACCTTTCTAAGGCCCGATATATGTCTGCAACGATCATGGGCACAATGCTGAAGTCTTGACCGTCTACCCCTTCCATTATGTCTTAGTTACCATGGCTAGCCTGGTATGGGTACTTTCCTTCTTCATCGGGAACACGATCAAACCAAAAAAGAAAATCATAAACACGACCACTCGGGGATGGACGTGTCCCAGAGAGGTGATAGCAAACTCATCATGATAGGTATGGTATGATTTTCTATAGCCATACCTTTCGTACAAGTAGTAAAAAGGAAAGTACGAATCCTCCAAACATACCAATTCTGCGTCCTTTTTCAGGCCCATCATTTTGAGAAAACTTTTGCCTGTGCGGTTCTTAGGCATCAACAACCCTGGAGTTTCCCATACTAGGTTATCCAACCCTCCTATCTCTTCTATCAAAGGCGTTATTCGATGTTCCCAAAATGGAACACGGACCTTTGACGATCCCAGAACAGGGTAGCAGCCTCTATTATCATTTCGTTAGGCTGGATTTCCAGGAGAGATGGTAGGTTACCCAAGTATTTCCTGACGATAGCTTTGTCGCTAGAGTGCAGATCCCCCCACCAACTCAACAGTCTTGGGTGGATATTGGAAACCATGCCGAATCTGGGGACTTCGTGCCTCATTTTTCTACAAAGCAAATAAAATTAGGCCCTTACCTCCATCGGACTCGACTATTTATCATCAATAATTAGCAGGAGGCATTTAGTTCTCCAAATAAATGCACATAATGTGAGGGTGTCCGTTTGGGTTTAGGGAAACCCGGTGGACTTTTGGATAAGGCTATCTTAAAAGCTATCGTGCGGACAAAACATTAGCTCGACTAGGTTTGACCATGATGCATACAACAGTGCGATATAGTAAGGTTTTTATGGGGTTTTAGAACGGTACCCTTGAGTGGACAACTCGAGGGGGAAAGACACGGTATCATCGACTGCACTGCTGATCGAATAGTTTTACCGCAAATAAGCCTTTCCGAAATTATTGGGTAATAATATAGGAAGAGCGCAACCACTCATCAAGTATTGCTATAGTATTTTGTTTGGCACGAGTGGAGTATGAATATTGAGCATGATTATGCAATGATAAGTATTAAAACAAGCTGTAACGTATTTGGACGTTAAAGAAAGCGGTAAAAACAACAGTAATGATTTAAAGCAGTTACAAAAGAAAACAAAGAGACATGTCAGTTTTGTCTTTGAGGAAAATTAAATACCTGAAGTAAACAATTAATTGCATGTAAAGGGAAGATGAAAGGGTGCTGGTATTTAAACAAAAATAAAGGCACAAATTCACGAAACAATTTGAAATGGTAAAAGCCTGGATATCCCCAGCAGAGTCGCCATGCTGTCGCGCCCCCTTCTTCCCCAAGTGATCCTTTCAGGGCCGGTTGAAAGGGTTTATGACATTGGTTGAGACAAATCGTTCCTTTTGGGAAAGGGGTTTGCATATTTTGAAGAGTCGCCACCTAACGATTTTAATAGTGTGTTAGGGCACCTAAGGGTTTCAACTACAACCACGTTGCTAACCGGAGATTGGGTAAGGGCTTGAAATTATTCTAAGGGGAAGGTGTTAGGCACCCTCAGGATCCACAAGTGTGGTTCCCAGTCAAATGGTTTCGTGAATTTGTACGGCTTAGCAAACAAACAAATAAAGACTCAAATAAGAGGGGATTTAAGTCTTAAGCATGCAGATGTTTGAAAATAGCAAAGAAGGTTAGATTTTGAAAGGATTACGACCTAAAAATATAAAGGGTATCCTAGGTTTATAATAATATGGATCACATCAATGCAATACCCAGTAATCACTCCTCGAAGAGGGGCTACACGTGGTATTAGTGCACCGGTCATCATATCCATATCTACCCTTCCCACCCTGTAAGGTTATTCAAAATGAGTGTTGGTCTCGACCTCTATTGCATGTTGTTACCCGTCCCTTCCTATCAGTCCCGGGGGAAATTAGGACTCCTATCCTAAAGGGAGATTCTAGGTAGACCCTCAGGTTTTAAAGGTAAAAATTCTAGGGTGACAGATAACAAAATAAGTAGGACTATAGATAAAGGGAAAGCATGGAAATCAGATAAAGGCTCAAGTATTCATCCACACACAGTACTCATAAACAGCATGTCTGATACACAACTAAGGTCCATATTAATTTAGAATCCTAAAACATGGTATCTAGGTGATAACACAAAGACAAATTTGTTGCAAAACTCAGAGATGAAGTCTTAATCAGGCTTGCCTACTGGTTTTAAACATGGTGACAGTTAAACATGATCACAAAGACAATTCTGATTTTATTTTTTAAGTTGATTATCTAAGGTTTTCCTCGGTGTAGGATAACATGCAACAGTTATTCAGATTTGTTAACGACTCTAGGTTGTTTATAGCTAATAACATGCAATTCTAGGTGTTGAAGATGTGCAAGGACTAATTACCAGTTGTTTAGCATATGGGACTGTTTTAGATATTTGTATTTAGACTAAGTGCAGTTAAATGAGTACGATCCTGTAGCACGATGTCTAATGCATCATGATGCATAATAACTTAAACAGGATTTCTAAATGCACATAGAATAACAACATTATGCACAGTTTCACGAATAGCATAGGTGACATATTTTTTAATGTTGTTTACCTATAAAAAAGATCTCTAAGTGCGCAGGCATGGTGAGACATGATTGCAGTTAACATTATTTATCCTAGGACAGGACTTCTAATGAAGTTTTAGAACACGTTTATATGAGTAGAATCACATAATAGCAATTTAATTAATTATTTGTCCTATAGGCTGGATCTCTAAGTGAGGGCAATGAATGATGACATGCTGAAAGGAAAGCAATATATATGAGCCTAAGTAGTATGATATCTAATGCACTGCATGTTGTACTAAACATGACTGCTACTGCGCATAGAGAAAATAAACCTAGAAACATGGTCTTTACCCTTAATTATACTACAACATGCATATCACCCACCCATTTTCACTATCCGACTACAAAGTTGTTTACAATTAATTATTACAGACCATTGAATAGGAATTACATAACTAAAAATAAGAAAATGAGAAGTTAACTATAGGGAGCCTTCATAATAGGCTCAAGTCTCCAGGTCCTCAATGTCAAGTATTATTTCACAACCTTTCTAATAATCCGGGTGTGTCAGAGTTCCCTAAGGACCTCAAGGGCTCCCGGACAGTGCTCACAACCAGATTTCATAGCCAAGATAGAGTAAATGCAGTATGGAATCGCCAGCCTCTGTGTGTCAAAGTTTAGAGGGAGCTCAAGGGTCCCAAGACAATGCTTACACAGAGGGGGCAGAACCTAAGGGGGTCTAAGAGTATAGTGAAAGTGCTCGACATAGTTTTGAAGAGTTTAAGTAGGAAAACAATTTTGAGAAAAGAGGAGAGACTTAGTGAAAATAGTTTTTTTTCATAACAAAAGGTTTAACTGATGAAAAAAGCTAGAGAGAACACCATTCTCAAAACAAGCTCAACATCACATAATAGGACCAAGAATAGTCCAACAATCACAAGATTGGGTATGGGACTTGAGGGACAAATACAGAGCAAGTAAGGGCAAGCATGTAGCAGACATAAACATATATGAGCACACAATCAGAAACTCTAAGGGTTAAGGGGATCAGGGCTACAACAAAGTATTGGATTAGATTAACGTATCAATACCAAACAACTAAGACAATGATCAAACTAATGTACCAGCCATAGGCATGGGGATTCACATAAGAAGCAGGTGCTAAGTATACAGAAACATGCTGGCCATTGACAAGTAAAGCATAACTTAACAGGTAGAGGGGATTCAGGATCTTAGTTACATGTTGAGCAACATAATAGAAAATAGAAGCATATTAGAAACAAAATAAATTGCAACAGTAATAGAAACATGTTGGTTTGAGGACTGAAATTTGAATTAGAACATACCAGTGAAGTGAAGAAAGCAGAAACACAAAGCAAAAATAGGAGAGGCACAGCGGTTAGCCTTGGCTTGCAGCCGGCTAACTTAGAATAGTCGCAAGTAGCACAGAAGAGAGAATAGAGAGCAAGTTTTAGTTGTGAGAGAGAGAGTTAAACAAATTAGTTGTTCGTGTCCTTATGCTAATGAACGAATAGAGTATTTATAGTTTTGAAAAGCGGGCAGAGGAATAAGGTAAAAATAATAGTTCAGCAGTAATTATAGAAATAATCATCAACGAGAATCAATTTAGTATACAGACTTCCTTTAGTTAAGGAATCATACCCAAACGGTAACAAGAAGTGGCAAAAAAAGGGAAGGAATCAAGTAAAGTGTATATAGTTATAGAAATAAACACAATTAGGATTCAATCAATACAAGTACTCCCCACAATTAAGGAGTCACAGTTCAAACGGATACCACAGTAGTAAAGAAGGAAAGAGAACTAATTTGAAAGATTGATTTTAATCGTACAAAGAGTAGTAAAGAATAGGGCATGTGATTAGGGATAGGTATAGAATATATTAATTAAGGAAAGTATATAATTAATTGACAGCATACTTATACATAACAGAAGGTAGAAGATAATTCTGAAAATCAGTAAGAAACCCCTCGAAATCACAGGGAATCAGTTATCAAATAAGGCAAATGTCACACAAATATGAAAAATTAGTAAAGAGTTCTATGGAAAAATACATAGAATCATGGTTTTAAGGAAAATATCACAGTTCTAAGGAAATAGAGAAGATAACACTGATTTATCATGACGCTATGAGAATAAGCAGGTAATAAACTAGAATCAGGACCATAAGAATGAACAATATCAAATGTGAGTTAGGGTTTCGTATAAAGCATGATATAGTCAGGAATAATCGAACACAAAAACCCTAACAAGCACACATAAGTAAGAATCACAGAACCGTAGGATGTTTACGAGAAACATACCGATCAACTAAACACAACAACCAAGACGAACTCAAAACCCTAAAATTGGGGGGTTTTACCAGAATAACTCAAGTAAAGAGAGAATGCTTAATCAAACATTTAAAATATACTGAGAATCATAGGTTAGTACCAAAAATCAGAAGAGAAAGCGTTTTGAAAGGGGTTAAGAAACCCTAGTTGAAGATAAAGCGTTATTTTAGAGAAATCGGAAAACCTTTAAGGAAAATAATAAAGAGCCCATAATATACACAGATGTAAGACAAATCTAAAAGAAAATCGGAAAATTTTAGGATTTAAGGTTTCAAAGAACTCAAATAAAATAAGAAAACCTTAAAATATCACCGGTTTTAGCCGGAAAAGTCATAGATCTTACTCAAACAGCCGGAGGCGGCCAAAAAATTGCATGAGGGACCACGGGTAGGAGTTGAATCGCCTCTGGGTCACTTGAGGACCTCAGGGTAGTGTGAAATCGGCATGGGGTGAAGCAGGGGCTAGGAGATGATGAGAGGCCGTGGTTTCCGGCGAGGGAAGTGGCCGGAGAAGGTGTACAAAGCTCATCAGAAAGGGGGAGGGTGGAAGGTTCTGGAGAGAACCAGAGATAGAGAGAGAGAGAGGTAGAGAGACCGATTGAGAGAGAATGAGAGGGGGGAAATGAGAGAGGGGCGTAGTCATCTAGGTCTAATTAAGGAATAGAGAGATATGGACCGTTGATTAAGTTTGATTAATGGACAAGATTGACTCTGAGTTGGGATGGGTAGATAGGATATTGGGCTTGGGTATTGGGCTAGATTAATTGGGTTAGGACCAGGTTTGATTGAGGCTAGGATTTAAATAAAGATGGCTATTTGTTAAATACCCTTTAAAATTAGATTAAGTAATTTGATAAAAAATAGATAGTAATTATATAAGAAATGAAATAAAGACTAAATAGGTGAAATTAGGGAAATTAACTAGTATTTAAAATATAAAAATGGCTAATTATCGGATTAAATAGTATAGAGCATACAATTAGGCTATAATTGCAAAGATTAATGCAATTATAGCAAATAACGCCAAATTGGCTAATTTGTGAAATAATTAAATACTAATAAGATCGAAAAAAATGATATATTTAGCTGGGAAATATTTTGAAATTATTTATAATAGACTTTATGAATAATTATAAAATACTAAAGAAATAGGAAAACTAATTGATAAAATTATGGAAAATTAGGTGAAAATACCATTCATTATGAAAAGTGATTTTGGGGGTATATATGCAAATTTTAAAATAGTTTGAGGTAAAATTGGGTCTCAACAACGACTCCACTAATTAAGAGGCGGATAAGATGTACCTAGATCTGCACACGAAAAACATGTGCAGGAAGGGTGTGAGTACACCACAATAGTATGCAGTAAGTGCCAAGCCTAACGTCGGTCGAGTAGTGACGAGGTCAGGTCAGGGCTCTACTGGAACATGTATATATAATAAAGCAAAGCAAAAGGGAATATCGTAGTAATAAAGACTGAAATGTAACAAGAAAAGAATCATGGAAAAACAACAAATCAGAACACAATAGTACAACATGTATACCGTCTCGTACTTCCAAACGTAAATGTGCAGGGTAATCTCCCGGAATACCGTTCCGTAGTCCCAAAGTAAATATACAAGACATGGGGGGATCTCCTACAATATCGTTCCGTAGTTCTAAAGTAAATATGCAGTAGATGGGGATCTCCCGGAATACCGTTCCGTAGTCCCAAAGTAAATATGCAGCCAAACAACAAGATTCAATAATCATGGCACGCAGTCTTACAATTTATCCTAAGTACAAGTTAAGAAAGGCAGGTAAAACCACTAAACATGCTGCACGTAGTTCAAGTAAACAATTAAGGCAAGTAGGCATGCTTTCTTAGTCTAACAGAATGCTACACAAGCTAATAAGTTCAAATAAGAGGAAAGCCATGTTACTATTTAGTATAAATCAGGTTTTACAAAAAATAGCCCGTGTACGTACTCGTCACCTCACGTACACAACGCTCATATAGTAACAATAGTATCAATCCTAAGGGGGTTTCCCTCCATAAGGTTAGGCAAGCCACTTACCTCGAACCACGCTAAAATCAATATGAAATTACGCTCTTTCCACGAATATCCGACTTTGAATGGCCCAAATCTAGCCAAAACCAATTACATAACATAAATACAGTTACAAGAAACTAATCTTGCAAACGAAATAAAAGTTAAAGCAAGAAATTGGAAAATCGCTCAAAAGCTTCCCTGACCCACGTCTCGGAATCGAGTAAAAATTTCAAAATAAGAACACCCATTCACTCACGAGTTCACTCGTACAAAAATTATTCAAATAAGACGCCTAAATCCCACTCAAAACTCAGATATTCGGTTGGGGAATTTTCCCCCCTTTTTCCCAACTTCCTCACTCAAATTCCTTATTTAGATGAAGAATACAACAATAGATTAATGAAATATGATCAAAATCAAGTTAGGAATCATTACCCAATAGATCTCCCTAAAAATATCTCAAATAATCGCCGATTTCCGATCACCCAAATCCAAAAATAAAGAATGAATTTCAAATCCTCGAACTCTCTCTTTTCTGCCAAGCGATTTTGCTTCTGCGACCCTAGAACCGCATCTGCGGTCCCGCACCTGCGGAATTTCCATTGCAGGTGCGGATTTCACTTAAATCACCTCATCCGCTTCTATGATCAAAAAGGTCGCAACTGCGTGTGCGCACCTGCGGACCCTTGCTCGCTTCTTCGATCCCAGACCGCTCATGCGATCCCAACCGCGCATATGTGGGCATCGTAGATGCGGATATCACCTCGTACCTGCAACCTCAGACTACTCTTCCAATTTCCGCTTCTATGCTTGGTCATCCGCACATGCGGCCCCTCACATGCGGTTTTCTCCACCGCAGGTGCGAAAACACCAGAACCAGCACACCAAAAATTCTTCTAAGTCCAAGTTTTCACCTGTTAAGCACCCGAAACTCACTCGAAGCCCCTAGGACCTCAACCAAACATACCATCCAATCCTAAATCACCATATGAACTTAGTCAAGCCTTCGAATCACTCAAAATAACATTGAAAAACCAATTTCACACGCAGTCAAGCCTAATTAACCTTGAAATTTCTAAATTCTACAAACGACGTCGAAAAATATCAAATCTCGTCTGAATGACCTCAAATTTTATACACAAGTCAAAAATGACACTACGAACCTATTACAACTTCTGAAATTCTATTCAAAACCCGATATCAAAATTTGCACTGCCGACCAAAATCTCTAAAATTCCTACTTTCGCCAATTCAAGCCTAATTCTAATATAGACCTACAAATCACATTCTGGACGCGCTCCCAAGCCCAAAATCACCTAATGGAGCTAATGGAACCATCCAAATTCAAACCCGAGGTAGTTTACACACAAGTCAACTTTCATTCAACTTTTCCTACTTAAGCTTCCAATTAAGAGACTAAGTGTCTCAATTGACTTCGCAACCCAAATGAATCCTCCCGGCAAGACACAGTAGCAGAAATAGGTACGCCGGGAAGAATTTAATAGGGGATCGACAATCTAACTCTCAAAATGACCTCCCGGGTTGTTACAAAGCTCCGCCTCTTAAAACAACCATTCTTCCTCAAACGAGCATAGAGATATACCTGAAGCTGAGAAAAGATGAGGATAACGGCTGCGCATATCCCACTTGGTCTCCCAAGTTGCCTCCTCGACCAGATTACCCCTCCACTAAACCTTTACTAAGGAAATGTTCTTTGACCTTAGATTTCTGACCTTCCTGTCCAAGATAGCCACTGGCTCCTCAGCATAAGATAGATCCTTATCCAACCAAACTGATTTGAAATCCAATACAGGATTCAGATCACTGTTATACTTTTGGAGCATAGAAATGTGGAATACCGGATTAATCCCTGCTAAGATGGGAGGTAGGGAAATCTCATAGGAAACCTCCCCAACACGCTGCAATATCTCAAAAGGACCAATGTACCTCGGACTTAGCTTTCCCTTCTTCCCGAACCTCATGACGCCTTTCATAGGTGATACCTAAAGCAAGACCCGCTCTCCAACCATGAATGCTTAATCAAAAACCTTCCGTCCCGTATAACTCTTCTGTCTGGACTAGGCTATGCGAAGTCTATACTGAATCACCTTCACCTTATCCAGGGCATCTTGGACCAAGTGTGTACCTAATAATCTGATCTCGCCCGGCTCGAACCAACCAACTGGGGACCGACACCGCCTACCATACTGAGCCTCATACAGTGCCGTCTGAATGCTAGACTGATAACTATTTTTGTAGGCAAACTCTGCAATTGGCAAGAACTGGTCCCGTGACCCTCCAAACTCCATCACACATGCAAGGAGCATATCCTCTAGAATATGAATAGTGCACTCGGATTGCCCGTCCGTCTGAGGGTGAATTGTTGTACTCAGCTCCACTCTCGTACCCAACTCCTGTTGTATGGATCTCTAGAACCGTGATGCAAACTATGTTCCTCTATCTGAATTGATAGAAATTGGGACACCATGAAGGCGAACAATATCTCGGATGTAAATCTCAGCTAACCTCTCTAAAGAGTAAGTAGTCATCACTAGAATGAAATGAGCTGACTTGGTCACCCGATCCACAATCACCCAAATAGCATTGAACTTTCTTGAAGTCCTTGGGAGCCTAACTACGAAATCTATGGTGATCCGCTCTCACTTCCACTCTGGGATCTAACCTCTGAAGCAATCCACCCGGTCTCTAATGCTCATACTTAACCTACCGACAATTGAGACACCTCGCCACAAACCCAACTATATCCATCTTCATCCTCCTCTACCAATAATGTTGTCTCAAATCCTGGTACATCTTCGCGGAACCCGGATGAATGGAATACCGTGAGCTATGGGCCTTCTCAAGAATCAACTCCTAAAGCCCATCCACATTGGCCACACATATTTTGCTCTACATCCTCATCACGCCATCATCACCAATAATCACATCTCTAGAATCACCTCGTCGAACCCTGTCCTAAATGATGAGCAGATGAGGGTCATCACACTGACGCTCCCTGATACGGTCATAAAGAGAAGACCGAGACACCACACAATCCAATACTTGGCTCGACTCCAAAATATCTAATCTCACGAACTGGATGGCTAAGGCCTGAACATCCAATGCTAGTGGCCTCTCTGCTGCTGGAAGATATGCCAAACTCCCCAAACTCTCCGCCCGATGACTCAAAGCATCGGCCACTACATTGGCCTTCCCCAGGTGATAAAAAATGGTGATGTCATAAACCTTGAGTAGCTTTAACCACCTCTACTGACGCAAGTTAAGATCCTTTTGCTTGAACAGGTGCTGCAAACTCCGGTGATCGGTGTAGATCTCACAAGGAACACCGTAAAAATAGTGGCGCCAGATCTTCAAGGCATGAACAATAGCTGCTAACTCAAGATCGTGGACAGGGTAGTTCTTCTCATGATCCTTCAACTGTATGGACACATAGGTAATCACCCTACCGTCCTGCATCAACACTGCGCTAAGACCAACCCGCGAAGCATCACAATAGACGGTGTAAGACCCCGAACTTGTAGGCAATACCTATACTAGGGTTGTAGTCAAAGTTGTCTTGAGCTTCTGAAAGCTCTCCTCACATTCCTCTTTCCACCTGAACGGAGCACCCTTTTGGGTCAACCTGGTCATAGGTGTTGCAATAAATGAAAATCTCTTTACAAAGCGACGGTAATACCCCGCCAAACCAAGGAAACTGCTTAGCTCCGTAGCTGATGGTCTAGGCCAACTCTGCACAACCTCCACCTTCTTCGGATCTACCTTGATCCCATCACTCGATAATACGTACCCAAGAATGCCACCGAGTCAAGCCAAAACTCACACTTAGAAAATTTTGCATACAACCTCTTCTCCCTCAAAGTCTGAAGCACAGTCCTCAAGTGCTGCTCGTGATCTTCCCGACTCTTGGAATACACTAGGATGTCGTCAATAAACAAAATGACGAAGGAGTCAAGATAAGGCTGGAACACACTGTGCATCAAATGCATAAAGGTTGTTGGGGTCCACAACAAGAGAATCCCTTATAGGAGTAGATACATAAACAGGGGAACCCAAAGAATCCCGAGATACCCGCAAATATGGAGAAAAATAATAGGACACATACGAATACGTAGAGCCTGGGTCAAATAATACCGACACATCTCTATGACAAACTGGAACAATACCTGTGATGACAAAGTCGGAAGAAGCTACCTCTGAATGAGCTGGAAGAGCATAATACCTGGTCTGGCCTCCCCTTCTAGGGCGACCTCAACCTCCACCTCGAGCTGGCTGAGTAAGTGGAGCAGCAGCTGGGGCTGGAAGCATGGCCGGAGGACCCGGTGGAGCACGTGGTGTTTGAGAAGTCTGTGGAGGCGCACCCCTCCTATGTCTGGGGAAATCTCTCACTATATGAAGATTATCACCACACTCAAAACAACCCTCGCAGGACGCGATGGCTGTAACTGGCTCGGGCCAGATCTGCTGGACTGGCCGCTAATAGCACCTCGAGCAGGAGGCACACTGGGATACTAGTGGTGCATAATAAGGCTCTTGAGGCCTGGAAGGAGCTGGAACACCACTGCCGCCTTGAAGAGGTGAATGAACAGGGCGACTCACAAAACCTCTACTATGGAGAGATGTGTTGGGGAACGAGCTCCTGAATAATGGCTAGTCTCTTGAGACCTCTTGGCCTCTCTCTCCTCTCTGTCCCGAGCAAGCATTCCATCCACTCTCCTTGCAATACTCACGACCTACTGATAAGACATATCCCTCTCAAACTCCCTGGCCATACTTGTCGTGATACTAGGGTGGAGTCCCTTAATGAAGCGACGAACCCTCTCCTTAACTGTGGCAACCAAAGACGGTGCATGTCGAGCAAACTCACTGAAACAGACTGCATACTTCGACACAGTCATGAACCATGGCGCAGCTTATCAAACTCCGTGCGCCAAGCACCCCTAAGGCTCTGAGGGACATACTCACGCAAAAACAATCTGAGAACTGAGTCCAAGTGAGTGAGGCTACCTCATCCAGACTACTCAACTCATAGGCACGCCACCACTCATAGGCTGCTCCTCTCAACTGGAAAGCGGTAAAAGAAACCCCACTCGTCTCTTCTATGCTCATAGTGCGGAGAATAACACTTCTCAAGAAAACCCTGAGCATCCTCTAAAGCTAATTCGCTAAAAGATGGTGGGTGGTACTTCTTGTACCTCTCAAGTCTAAGCTGCTTTGCCTCAGAAGCAGCTACCCTGGTCTCATCCTGAACCGGAGCCACTTCTGGAATATGAATAAACTCTGGGTCTTGGTCAACATGGACTCTCTGCTCAGGAGTACAGGTTGCGGGAATCTATTCCCCTCCTGTGGCTTGAGATGTGGCAGGATCCAGTTGAATCAGTCCAACCTGAGCTAATGTGCTGAACATGCTCATGAACTAAGCGAGAGTCTTCTAGAAGGCTGGAGCAGCAATAGGAACCTCTGGTGTCGGCCCTCAAGCTAGAGCTGCTGGGAGCTCGTATGTCGCAGCTCACGCGGGGTGCTCTTGCTACACCGTGTGGTCATTCTCTACCCCGGTCCTGGCCTCTAGAATCTCTGGAAAGGGGCTCGGGTGCCTGAACGTCGAATCTCCCCGTACGGGTCCTAACCATTTGTGAGAAAGAATATAATAGAGAATTTCAGAATTTGATGTTAATAACTCTCACGACAAGCAAATCAAGAAGTACGATTGTTCTTAATAGTTCCATAGCCTCCCGAAGATAAGTACAGACGTCTCCGTACCGATCTACGAGACTCTAATAAACCAGCTTGTGACTCACGATACCATTGAAGGTAGAGCTCTGATACCAACTTGTCAAGACCCATTTCTCCCTCCGTAAGACGTCGTGAAGGCACTTAGTCGATACGATTAGGTAAGACTAATAATATTAGAATAACGAAAATAAAGCAATAATTAAAACTAACTTCAATAGATATAATGTACAGATAAGGATGTCGCTCGACATGTACAAGTAAAACCCACACTCTAATATGAACAGTATTCCCAAAACCTGGAATCACGAGTCACAAGCTCTAAGAAAAACTGTCTAACTGTCTACTATACATAGTGTCTAAAAGAGAAATACGAGGGAAAACAATATAAGGGATAGAGGGGGACTCCGAGGATATGCGGGCGCTGGCAGATATACCTTGAAGTCTCCGATAACATGTGCAGGAAGGGCATGAGTACACCACAATTATACCTAGTATGTGCCAAACCTAACCTCGGTCGAGTAGTGAGAAGGTCAGGTCAGGGCCCTACTGGAACATGTATATATAATAAGGCAAAGAAAAAGGGAAAGAAAAGAATCATGGAAAAACAACAACTCACAACACAACAGTACAATAGGTATATCGTTTCGTAGTCCCAAACGTAAATGTGCAGGGGAATCTCCCCGAATACCATATCGTAGTCCCAAAGTGAATATGCAAGACAGGGGGGATCTCTCATAATATCGTTCCGTAATTCCAAGGTAAATATGCAGTACATGGAGATCTTCCGAAATACCGTTCCGTAGTCCCAAAGTAAATATGCAGCAAGACAACAAGATTCAATAATCATGGCACGGAGTCTTAAAATTTATCCTTAGTACAAGTTAAGGAAGGCAGGTAAAACCACTAATCATGCTGCACGTAGCTCAAATAAATAGATAAGGAAAGTATGCAGGCTTTCTTAGTCTAACCAAATGCTACACAAGCTAATTAGTTCAAATAAGATGGAAGACAGATTTCTATTTAGTGAAATTGGGTTTTAAAACAAATAACCCGTGTATGTACTTGTCACCTCACGTTCATTATGCTCATATAAAAACAATAATACCAATCCTAAGGGGAG
>ML426704.1:88758-133758 GCA_005239525.1 Nicotiana knightiana | reverse complement strand
CCCCCCCCACAAGGTTAGGCAAGCCACTTACAAGGAACCAAGCTCAACTAAATCCGAAATTACGGTCTTTCCACGAAGATCCGACTCCGAATGGTCCAAATCTAGCCAAAACCAATTACATAACATAAATACAGCTACAAGAAATTAATCTGCAAGCAAAATCAAAGTTAAAGCAAGAAATTGGAAAATCGCTGAAAAGCCTCCCCGACCCACGTCTCGAAATCGAGTAAAAATCTCCAAATAAGAACACCCATTCAATCACGAGTTCACTCGTACAAAAATTATTCAAATACGACGCCTAAATCCCACTCAAAACTCAGATTTTTGGTTGGGGAATTTTCCCCCCTTTTTTCCAACTTCCTCACTCAAATTCCTTAATTAGATGAAGAATACAACAATAGATTAATGAAACATGATCAAAATCGAGTTAGGAAGCATTTCCCAATAGCTTCCCCTGAAAATCCCTCAATGAATCGCCAATTTCCGAGCTCCCAAATCCAAAAATGAAGAATGAATTTCAAACCCTCGAACTCTCTTTTTTCTGCCAAGCGATTTCGCTTCTGCGACCCCAAAATCGCATTTGCTGTCCTGCACCTGCGGAATTTCCATCGCAAGTGCGGATTTCACTTAAAGCATCTCGTTCGCTTCTGTGATAAAAACGGTTGCATCTGCGTGTGCGCACCTGCGGATCCTTGTCCGCTTCTGCGGTCCCAGACCACTCCTGCGATCCCACACGCACATCTGTTGGCATCGCAGATGCGGAAATCACCTCGCACCTGTGACCCCAGATCACTCTTCCAAATTCTGCTTCTACGCTTGGGCATTCGCACATGCGGCCCCGCACCTGCGGTTCCCCCCACTACAGGAGCGAAAACACCAGAACCATCACACCAGAAATTCTTCTAAGCCTAAGTTTTCACCTGTTAAAGCACCCAAAACTCACTCGAGGCTCTTGAGACCTCAACCAAACATACCAACCAAAACTAAAACACCATACGAACTTAGTCGAGCCTTCAAAACACTCAAAATAACATGAAAGCACCAATTTCACGTGAATTCAAGCCTAATGGACTTTGAAATTTATAAATTCTACAAACGACATCGAAATATATCAAATCTCGTCCGAATGACTTCAAATTTTATACACAAGTCAAAAATGACACTACAAACCTATTCCATTTTACGAAATTCCATTCCAAACCCGATATCAAAATTTGCACTACCGACCAAAATCGCCAAAATTCCTACTTTCGCCAATTCAAGCCTAATTCTACTACGGACCTCCAAATCACATTGGGGACGCGCTCCTAATTGGCCGAGGTCTTTTACATACAAGTCGACTGCTGGTCGACTTTTCCTACTTAAACTTCCAATTAAGAGACTAAGTGTCTCAATTCATCCCGTAACCCGAAACGAATTCTCCGAGCAAGACACAATAGCATAAATAGTAACGGGGGAAGCAATTAATAGGGGATCGGGGTTCTAACTCTCAAAACGATTTTCCAGGTCGTTACATAGCTCCAACAAGAAAATCCATTAAAGATAGTGATCTAATTCACACAAAATGGAGATGATTTTTTCAAAATCTCCAAGAATCGGATCATTAGAAAAATAATTCGTATGAAGTTATACTGCATAATAGCACGGGATTTGAAATTCTAAGAGAGCACAATATGATCTTTCTCAAGAATATCATACAAATTTTCTCCTACTTCGATCCGTCGTTACGTGTTTCATCACAAAAGATGTATGTTAGAGGAATTGTTAAGAGAATTGGTCCAGGTATGTTCAGGCTAAACCCTTCCTTCATTTTGGAATGACGTTGTAACTACATGTGTTTGATAACGAGGCATAAGAAGAAGTTCATACTCCAAAATTTATATACATTATCCTAGTCTCATAAGTTACAGTATTCTCCCTTATCAGGACTTTATATTCAATTGAGTATTGTCTTCTTCCAGTCAAGAGAGCAGAGGGTCTATATATATACAGGATTACAGTATTTTCACCACCATCGAGCTATAATCGGTGGGCAGGTCCCTATTGGGCAACCTCTGATCAGATGGTAAGTTATATATCGAGCCTACTGTGGCTGAGCACCTATGAGCGAGCCTACTACGGTAGAGCAGTTACACATACCGAGCCTTATAAGGCCGGATAGCTATTTTCCTTACTATATTGAGAGAGTTGAGTCTGTATCAACAGGTAAGCATATCTTCAGATTTTTTTTGGCTCCCAGTTACTTTCAATTATTATATTATCAGTTCAATTTCAACTTTTAGTTATTTTGTTGCCTTACATACTCGGTACATTATTTCTTATTGACGTCCCTTTTGCCGGGGATGCTGCATTTCATGCCTGCATGTCCTCATTGATATATATATATATATATATATATATATATATATATATATATATATATATATATATATATCATATTTTGGGTATGTTTTCCCCACAAATGAGAGATGCGTTATTTTTAGATGATTCAAAATATGGCCTCATCGTCCTAAGTTGAGGGTTACCCCTCCAGAGTTCATAATTTACAAAGTGGTATGCTCGAACCGAGTATGGAACCGGGTGCCAGCCACGCCTCTTCGTGTTTGGGCGTGTCAAAAAGAAGAAAAGATTATCCTTTACATTACTTGTTGAATTTATCAACCACTTTTACTTGATTTTGCCAAGAAAAATTTTTGCTCCTTCAAAATATTTGAACAAGAACCAACCACTCCTTATGATCATGGTGTATTTCATGTTGTTGGACATATGGAGTATTACGTTTTGTACGTTTTTGTTATGTTTCAAAAAATAAAGAAATCCCAAAACAGGCCTAAGAGATATTCCTTGCCTTTACACGTGCAAACAATACCATTTAAGTACTATGACTCATATATGCACACTTAGTTCCACCATTCGATTAATTAATACCATGTGGCATCCCATCAAAAATTCCTCATCCACTTGATTCTAATTATTACCATAATTATTTCCTTACTTTCCTACTTTATTCCGACATTTGACCTATTATCCATATAATTAATTCATTGATCTAAATTAACTTAATAATAATTATTTTAAACACACTTCAGAAACTCATTATCACTATCGTGTGGTATAATTCTAGTCCACAACATTGTTATATTCACCAAATATTATTCCCAACCACCATCGTCACACTTTTAAGTCCTACATAATTTCGAGACTTCACCTTATTATACATCGTGCTCTTTATTTGCATACTTGAATATGACCAAAAATTCTTCGTGTCTCAAGTGTACTTATATACAACTAGAGGCTCAAGCTATAGGCCGAAAGCATGGGATTTTATATTGACGAACTTATTCTCTTAGATTTGTTGACTTCTAATCCTTGTGACACTGCCTCAACATTTTCTAAACTTTGCATAACCACTATAACCTCAAAATAATGTTGTCCTTGAACTTATGTCAATTAACTTATGACAAATCTAACGTGCTAAAGTACAGGATGTAACATCCTTCTCCCTTTAGTAACAATCATCCTGAAATGGTAACTCTTAGAGACTTACGAAAATTTAAGCAGAGTCTCCTCTCTAAAAAAAACTAAAATTGAACCTAATCTTATCCCGTGCTATTCATGAAAACCCTTCACGTTGAATTGTTGCTTCAATCGAAGGCTATATTCCTAAACATCATCCTTCTATCATTTATCATAATTAGACTCTTATTCTATTACCAGGAACATATTCCATCTCTTCTAAATGCTCATAGTCTTAAACTCCTCTGATTTCATTCACGTTATAATGATCTTTCTATAACTTACGAAAATCATCAGCTCTTTTTTTTTATGCCTTACCTATTCTATTCACCTTCTCACTCGCATTTTCTTATCCTTACTTCTATGTACCTAAAATATTGTCGCCCTACCATACGTTATCTTGAAACCTACACATATCTATTCATACTACGTGCAACCTTCATTAAACTTGCTAGCACTATTTATTTTCTTATGTTATTCCGGAACCTCAAGCGAGACATCACGTCGCCACTAACTTTTATTTGCTCTTGTTACTAGACCTCTTGGTACCTTGAAACCATAGGATGGAAGATGTGCTACTGACGACACCACTATCATTTCTAGATACTGTATCACAACGCTTCTAGCCCTCTATCTGAAGTCTGAACTATTCACAACCTTCTGTACTTTAGTATCTCGCACCTTCTTCACCTTTACCTTATCTACCTTTAAATCACGCAAAGTATCTTCTGTCGTTTTCATAATGTCCATTTCACATAGGTGGAATTTACATACACGCCTTGAAGATCTATTATAGTACTTGCACCCTCTAGTTCATACACAATCCGACAGAAGCTTCATACTAACTTGTTATGATTCAGCTCTATGGCACGATCAAAAAATGAAAGAAGAGTGACATTTCCTAAATGCCATGTAGACTCTCAGTTATAAGTGTGGCGTGCAACACACCCATAAGTGAGACTCTACTAGACACGGATTTGTAGACTCCCTAGGACACGACCTGCTCTGATATCATTTTATGACACCCCAACTTGGGGAGGCGTGGCTAGCCCCCAGTGCCGTACTGCCCCGAGCGAACCACTCTGTAACTCATGATTTCTCGACGAAAGATATGACATACATAGCCCAACTTCATTGAACTGATTCTTTCCATAACTATCATGGGACAACATGACCACAACTCATTACTGTAACCGACAATCGCTATATTAGCGAAAAATCATACTCAAAACATGTATACACACGGGCTGTCAAGGCCTCTGACATACTATACATAATGAATGTGTCTACAAAGCCTCAAAGGGAATTCAAAATTGAAATATGGTCGGAACATGACCCGAGCCTACCCATAAGTCATTAGCAAAACTGTGACACGATGACTAATAGAGTCGGCTGCACTTCGAATGAAGTGTAGTCTTACCTATCCTTCGCTGAATGCTAACCTCGTCCACTATGAGGGCTCGTCAAACTGATTACCTACACCTGCAGACATGAATGCAACATCCATAATAAAAAGAACGTCAGTACGAATAATGTACCGAGTATGTATAGCAGAACTAGAGCATAACAATAAGCCAACATCAATGAGAGAGAAATAAGAATAAATCTGAACCTCCGAATGGCCACTGAGGGCCATGATATGCATACTAATTATACTTATATATTTAGAGCTTCTCTTTGTAACTAATATCCATATCGTAACATGACAACCCCATTGATTAGTGGTAACTTCCCGACCGGCCGTAGCTCGATGGTAAATACATGTCTTCCAAACCGGTGGTAAATAACAATACATAGCTACCCAACCGGTGGTAACTGGCCGACTGACTATAGCTCGATGGGGAAAGTGTAACTGCCCAACCGGCCATAGCTCGGTGGTAAATGCATGACTACCCGACTGGCCGTAGCTCGGTGGTAGATGCATGAAGAGACTTTTAGGATCATTAGGACATCTTTATCATATGCCTCAGTAGGGACATAGGAAAATACCTAGACGTGCTTTGGATTACATTTCACATGAGTGAATAACATAGACATCCTTAACTACTAAGAATATAACCATTTATGGAATAACATTAGATTTACATTTTATTACCTGGATCATGACAAATGAAGGAAGGATTAGCCTTAACATACCTTACTTGATTAATTTATCAACCACTTCTTCTTGAGCTTTCCATTAACAATGTTTTCTTCTTCTAAATCTTTGAACAAGAACCAAGCACTCCCTATGATAATGGTGTATTTCATGTTGCTGAACATATGGAGTATTAATTTGTATAAATTTTTGTTATGTTTCTAAAATAAGGAAATCCCCAAAAATAGGAGGAAACATCATCATTTTCATATCTCAAAATGTGAAAGAAAGAATAAAATGATAGGCTTAAGGGATATTCCTTGAGTTTACTTTTTTTGAACAATAAGACACTTATATTTATAATAATAATAATAATAATAATAACATGGAAAGCAAGCTAGGGTACTTTATCCATAGCATTGTCTTTCATACAAACTTCACATAGGGAGACAATTTTGCCTTCTAAAGCACATTCATTGCCTAACGCAGCTAGGTTACTACACACATTTGAAAAATATGTTCGAGAATACATAAAGCCATCCTGATATTTTCAAAAAGAGTACATTGCAAAGTCAGGAGGAAGCATAAAGTAACAAAGTTTATTATAACAAGGAGCCATTAGAGCCTTTTTTGCTAGTAGATGTGCCATCATCTTCTCCTCCATGAAGTTATGCTTCATTGTGATCTCCCCTTGCTTGGCTACCTTCTCCAGTAACAACCTGCATTCATAAATTAAGTCATTTTAGGTTGGATAATCATCATGAAGGAATCGTATGACCTTCGTGGCATCTATATCCACTTCGATTGGGAATATATGTTCTTTGATGATTATTTGAAGTACCGGCCAAAATGCTTGACGTTCTGCTTGGATAGGAGATGTTGTGTGATATTTATCATAGTAGCCTAGTATCCAATCACCTTTTTTTTGTGGATAATTACACTAATTCTAACATGGAGGATATTCTTGTCAAACGTGCCATCAAAATTGATCGTATACCATTGTTTTGGAGGATCCTTCCACCTAACTTTGAGTTTAAACTTGATAGTGTTAGTGGTAGGCTTAGATGTTAGGAGATGGTATTCCAACACTTGGTTACGAATTTTTCTTGTGGGGCGTGCTAGTATTATTCACATTGTTTTCATTTCTGTTTTTTCATATGGTCCATAATGCGAAGGGAAAGGTTTCTTCCTAAGAGATGTGTTTGAAGTTTTTTTTGGGTTTCTAGTGCGAAGAAAATCCACCCAATGATTGATGTGCCCTAACGCAGTGACGTCCAATCCCATAGACTGCCAAAAGTTTTGGGCAATTGTACATTCCCAAAAATGTGAATTATAGCCTCATTGGTATCCTTGCAAATAGGGCAGTTTGTGTCGATATTAATACCAATTTTGCCAAGGTATTCCATAGTAGGGTGACGCGTGTGGTAGAATTTCCAAAGAAAGAGTTTTATTTTCCTTGGGCACTTGGCATCCTAGAGCCAATTGAAATTAGCATTTGGGGTTGGGTGTGGTACAATTAATTTATAACAAGAATTTGTGGTGAATATCCCACTAGAATTTATAATCCAAATGAGATCATTGGCACTTGAAGGATGAGATGTTAGACTTAAGGAGTTGATATTTGTAATAATACTTTGAGGAAGTTCGAATGATATTTTCTTAAGGTTCCAATTGTTATTTTCCCTGATGTCATTTATTGTTAAACAATCTTCTTTATAGTTTAGGGGACCTATAACATTATTTTGAAGGTTTGTGCAATTTGGGATCCAATTCGTATCCCATAAGTTCATGTTTGAGTGTTGGTTAACTGGCCACCTTATTCCTTGTTTACAAACATTCCAACCCTTTAATAGGCTCTTCCAAGTATTATACCATCCACTAGATTTATGGATATGACCATATAAGCTAATGAGGACATGAGCCCAGAGGGAAGAAGGATTATTAAGGGTTCTCCCAGCAAGACTACCCAGTAGAGCCAGATTTTTGAACCTAGCTTTCTTGATGCCTAAGCCACCAGCTTCCTTAGTGTTGGTAACCATGTTCCAGCCAATAAGGTGAAGATTTTTCTTATCACTAGTAGTGCCCCAGAGGAAATCCCGTTGGATCTTGTCAATTTCCTTTGGAGTTTTACTAGGTAGAAGAGCTAATTGCATTTGGTGATTAGGGATTGTGTTCACAGTAGAGTTTATGAGAGTGCATCTACCTTCTATACTGAGCCACTTAACATTCCAGTTATTTAGTCTTACCCGCATTTTGTCAATGACATATTGATAGTCCTTATGCCTAGGGTAGTGGTGAGGCATGGGAAACCCTAGATAATTGCCAAATGATTCCCTGATTTTTATTTCAAAGGTGTTCATGGCCATAACTATTTGTTGATCAGTGCAAGACTTTGACATAATTATTTTCGATTTGTCTTTGTTGATATTAAGCCCAGAAAGGAAACAAAAAGTGTCCATGCTCCTCCACATTGTGGTGATTGTTTTAGTGTTTGCTCAACCCATTAGGGTTAGGTCATCCGCAAAGAACAAGTGTGACAATGGGGGCATTTGTTATTAAGCTTAATGGGGTCCCAATTATGAATGTCCACTTGGTGTTCAATATTTTTTGATAGCATGTCCATTTATTAGATGAAGATATAACGAGACATGGGTTCACATTGACGGTTGCCCCTTGTGGGAGAAAATTCCTCAGTTTTATTGCCATTTACTAATATGGAGATTGTACTAGTTGATATACAGCTAAGGATTAGGGAAGATATATTAGGAGGAAAGTTAAAATATCTGAGAGTTCTATAAATATAAGATCATTCTAGTTTATCAAAATCCATTTCCAGGTCAAACTTTAGGATGCAGTTTTGCTTTCTTTAACGGGCGTTAAACCATTTTAACACCTCTTGGATAATAATAGCATTATCACTAGCTCGCCTATCTTTTACAAAGCTTGCTGGTTGTTAATTATTATGGTATTTTAGGAAAGGCTTGATTCGATTGCCAATGACTTTTGTGACAATCTTATACAAAGTGTTACATAAACTGATAGGCCTGAAATTATTTAATTGATTAGCATTAATAAATTTAGGGATTGGACAAAGGTAAGTTTTATTAACTTATTGAGGCATAATCCTTGTCTCAAAATTGTTTTGGCAAAATTAATAACCTTATTTCCTATAATTAGTCAAAATTTCTGGAAGAAAAAAGGGTGCAGACCATCAGGTCCAAGTGCCTTGTTTGATTTAAAGGAGAATACTGCTCTTCTAATTTCATGGTTTCTTAGTTTGCTATAAAGGGTAGAAAGATCATTTTTTGTGAAAGAAGCCTTGTCCATTTTTATGGTGGACCAGTTAGTGTTTTTATGAGAAGTTGTAAAAATGTTCTGAAAGTAATTGGTAACATAATTCATTAGGACATTTTGGTCCTCTATCCAATTTCCTGTGCTGTATCTAAAAAAGGCAATATTGTTTCTACGTCTACGATTAGTGGCTTGAATATGGAAGAATTTTGTATTTGCATCCCCATCATTTAACCAATTAACCCGGGAGCGTAGTTTCCCATAATCCTCCTCTAATTTAAGGATAGTGTCATGTTCCTCAACAAGGTTCACTTCGAGTTCTCTAAGGAATTGACTAGTTTAGTAATTAGGATAGTGTCATATTCCTCAACAAGGTTCACTTCGAGGTATCAAAGGTAATGTCTCTCCATTCTAACACTTTTTTTTTGAAATGATTCTGTACCCCCAATTATATCCTTATTTACCCAACAGTTTGACACAACTCTGGGGAAGTCCGGGTGTGAGCACCAGAAGGTTTCAAGCCTGAATGGTCTTGCATGGGTATTATTAATATTATTATTTAGATTAACTAAGATAGAGTTGTGGTCCGAGTGTAGTTTTGGGAGGTGCATTACTATAACATTTGTAAATGCTTGTAACCATACACAATTGGAATAAACCCTATCTAGTCTCTCCATGATTAGGCCCCCCTTTTTTTCCTAAGATGGTTGGACCAAGTGTATTTACATTCCTTAAAACCTAGATCCACTAGACTACAATAGTCTAGACAGTTTATGCGAGTTTTAGCTATTTTTTAATTTACAAATCTACCCCCAAATTTATCACCCGAGTATACCACTTCATTAAAGTCACCTCCAATCAACCAAAGGCCACTATAATGATCAAACATATGTTTTAGGTCTTCCCATAACAATTGTCTATATGTTATGTAATTACTAGCATAAACAACAGTAAATAACCAAGTAATGTTCTTAGGTTTTACCTAGATCATTGCATGGATAGCTTGACCATTCCTAGTGAAGTTGTTAACTGTCACCACATCATGATTCCATAAGATTACAAAACCTCCATCTTGCCCATTGGCAGGGACTTCTATCATCTCAGTGAAGTGAAAATCATTCAGAATTGAGACATGACTCTCCCTTTTAGTCTCTAACAAGGCTACTTGACATGTTCTATGGGTATCCATAAGCTCACGAAAGTGTCTCCTAAAGTTGGCATTATTTGCTCCCCTCACATTCCAGATGATGATATTGTTTGGTTGATACATTGATTGATTATTGTTTGGGATGTTGTTGGGATTTCTCCATATGGAGGGAACCAGTATCACCACATGTTTCCCCACAGTTGGGTCCTAGGGGGCATGAATTTCCAATGAGCATTTGTAAAGAGTTGTTGGGCAGCTAAAGATACACTTTCTCTCTAGCATCTCCTTGAAGATGAATATTTTTACGTCGATTAGGCTTGAAAAGGCTACTGCTGGTTCCCGCAAGTGAGTCAATTTTTCCTCTTCCTCTTCTTCTTCTTCCTAGACCCCTTCCTGGTTTTGCATGTTTTGAATTGGGGCTTTCTTCCATTGGCACTGGTTGTGGACCTTGCTATTGGTCTTGCATGTGTTGGGGATTCCACTGTGTCAAGATGGGGTTTAGAACCATCAAATCCTATGGTTCAATGAAGGGGAGGTTGAGAGGTGCATTTTGTGGGAGGAGTTGGTTGGAATTGTGGGGTAGGTTCCACATTTGTTGCATGTTTTGGACTATTCTGATTTAAGGAAAGTGTTAGGGGTTGGAGAATATTTGTCATCCACATTTGGTTGACATATTGTTCATGGCTAGGCTCATCCCCTCGGAGATTAGTTGTGCAAAGTAGTGTGTGTGTTCTGGATGATTATGAATGATTCCTTGCCGTTTATTTCCATTTGGAAGGAGACTGCATGTCCCTGGAGACCTAGATGCACCCATAATTATGGTACATGGTTGGGAAGACTCTGGGGCTAGGCGTATATTACTGTAAGTAGGGGGAGTTGAGGAGATAATGGAGGTAGATTGTTCATAGTTTGATTTCGAGAGAGGTGGAGTAATTGTATCATCCTGTATCTCCTTCGTCGTGTAAGTTGTGGTCTTGGCATTGTTGGGATGATTTTGTGTTATAAGGGAACTAACGTCTGGGAGGGATTAGGGTTTGTGATGATTTCCTATATTAGTGTAGGAATGGGAGGGGGTTGCTTAAGGGTTATATCCAAATCTTGTTTGGATTTACCCTCCGCCACTTGTCTAATCTCTACTTCCATCTGTTGCATGGTAGATTGGTTGTCAAGGTGTAATGACCCAGTCGGTCGTTCCGAGAGTTTAGCCCTATTTCCCTATGTCTACTTTCATTTTGTGTGGTTCAACTCTTTGTGTTGTGTTGGGTTGGTTGGTTCGGGTTCGGAGTGGTCATGGTAAGAAATGAGACACTTAGTCTCTTACGTTGGCCTTATGGTTAGAAAAGTCAACCAGAAGTTGATTATTTGGTAAATAACCTCGAAATACGGATTTTATGGTTCAAATAGTTTTGTTAGGTGATTTTGGACTTAGGAGTGAGTTCGGAATGTGGTTTTGATGTCCGGTGTAGAATTAGGCTTGAATTGGTGAAAATTAGTTTTTTGGCGATTTCCGGTCGGTAGTGGAAAATAGGCTATCGCGGTCGGAATGGAATTTCGAAAGTGGGAGCAGGTTTGTAATGTCATTTTTGATATGTGTGAAAATTTTAAGGTCAATCGGATGTGTTTTGGATGGTTTCGGAATCTTTGGTGAAATTTAGAAATCTCAAAGTTTATAGGCTTGAATTTGATGTAAATTTGGTGTTTTTGTGTTGTTTTGGGTGTTCCGAGGGTTTGACGAAGTCCGAGTAATTATTTACGACTTGTTTGTTGTTTTGGTTGAGGTCCCGAAGGGCTCGGGTTATATTCGGATGGTCGTCGGAAGGTTTTAAGTTGTAAAATGTAGCTGAAAATGCTGCTGGTGCACAACTGCTGGTGAGGTCGAACCTGCGAAAGGAAGACCGCAGGCGCGAGATCTGCAGGTGTGAGGACCATGCGCGGGTGCGGAGTTTGGCAGCTCGTTAAGGGGTCCCAGGTGCGGATGGGTGGCCGCAGGTGCGAAGAGGTAGTCGCAGGTGCGGAAAATGGAGACTTAAGTCAAGTGCACATGTGCGCACCTAGGACCGCAAGTGCGGGTCTGCAGGTGCGCATAAGTGGCCGCAGGTGCGGGACCACTGACCAGAAGAGTATAAATTCATGTCTTCGCGATTTTTAGCAATTTTCTTCAATATTTCATTCGGGATTAAGCTTTGGGAGAGGGTTTTGAAGGAGGAAATCAGGAGGACTTTGTTGAGGTAAGTTATTTGAACCTAAAACTTGTTTCTGTGTGATGTTTGGACTGAGATATGGTGAAATTTAGGGAAAAATCAGTGTGTAAATTGGGGGTTAGGGCATGGATAATTGGAGACTTTGACTGAGTAATTGAAGGGGTAATTGTGGTCCGATTTTGATGTTCTTGGTATGTATAGAATCGTGGGTGGATGAGGATTTCCGATTTTCTTGACTTTTATTTAATTCCGAGAGGTAGGACTAGGGGTCGGGTTTGGCCAATTTTGGGAATTGTGCCTAACTTTGATAGTTTTCGAATGGGTTTCGTCTCCCTAGCATATTTTGATGTTTTTAATCTGATTTTGATAGATTCAGAGCATTTGGGAGCCGATTCGAGGGGCAAGAGCATCGCAGAGTAGTTTTCGGACCGTTTTGAGGTAAGTAACGATTGTAACTCTAGACCTGAGGGTATAAAACCCCGGTATTTTATATTGTTTTGGCAAATGAGGTGACGCACATGCTATGTAACGAGCGTGTGGGCGTGTACCGATAGGAATTGTGATTTGGTCCGTCCCGTAGCGACTATTAAGCCGCGTATTCGATTTGAAACCTTGCGATAACCTGTATTTTAGAAATTTATACTTGTTTATGGGTTGTAAGCCATGTTTGGGGCCTTTTGCCGACCTGTTTAGACCCTCAAGGGTAATTTTACACTATCCTCACACTATCTTGATAGAACATCTATGAACTCAGTCATTTTTACCATTTATTGTTATTTTCACTGTTATCATATTGTTTTGAGACTCTCAGAGGTATTTTGGGCTGAGTCCCGTGAGTTGAGATGAATTGCCTGAGTGGATCGAGCTGCACGTTGCATCAATATATATTATATGGATCGGGCTGCACGCTGCAATAATTTATATATATATGTATATATATATATATATTGGATCGGGCTTCACGCCCCAACAATATAGCGCTTGGGTTGTAGGAGCCCCTTCAAGAGTCTTTACACCCCTAGTGAGTGTCGTCGACTAGTATGGATTGGGTTGCATGCCGCAGCGGGTTACTAGTATAGATCGAGCTGCACGCCGCAACGGGTTACTATTATGGATCAGACTGCACGCCGCAACGAGTTATTATATGGATCGGGCTGCACTCCGCATCAGTAGTTATATGGTACCTTATGAGTGAGAGTGCTGAGTGTGAGCATTGACTTATGAGAGTAGAGTCATGAATGGCTGAGAGGCTTGCCCGAGAGGCTTTATTTGTGAGTGACACTGTGCCCGAGTGGCTGATATTTTTATGAAACTATTGTTTTCACTTTTCTTTACACTAATCCTCTTTGATAAATGTTTACTAATGTTTTATATAAGTTTAAACGGAAAAACTGGAGTTTTGTAAGTCTTTGGTAAATGTGGACTCTTGACTTGATCTATTACCTTTACTGGTACTTATTTTTATGAAACTATAAAGTTTAAATGTTCGTCACTGCACTCAAGTTTTTAGTTACATTGGTTAGTTACTGAGTTGGCGTTCTCACGCTACTCCCTGCACCGTGTGTGCAGATTCAGGTACCGGGGCAGAGCGATAGTTGAGCTACCCCATTTGGAGCATTGTGAGGTAGCTGCTCGGCGTTTGCAACCTACTCTTTCTCCTTCCTACTCTGACATTTTACTTTACTTCCCAGACTTTTTGTAGTAGAGGCTTTGTATTAGACTGTATCACCTCTTAGATGCTCATGACGGTTGACTCCAGATGTTGGGGCTGTGTTTAGATGTTCTAATCATTTTTATTGTTTTGAAAGCTTAAGAAACAAAATTATTAAGAAAAAAAATTCGGCTATCTGATGTATTGAATAGAAATCATTATGTTATTTTCAGTGAATTGGCTAGTCTAGTATCACGATAAGCGCCATCACGGCCAGTTTAGATTTGGGGTCGTGACAGAAGGCGTGAATTTGCATGTTGAATATGTATATTTTGTTTTTTATTTATTGAGTAGTTGTTATTATTAAGACAGTGGGGGGTGTCATTAGTAGAGATAATATTGTTTAAGCCTATCTTATAGGCTAGAGGGTGAGTTAAATCCATATCCATATTTTTGGACAAAAGATTTTTGCTATTATCACAATTGTGATGTTGAGACACGTTTTGGACACTTGTATCATTCACTTCCAACTTAGCATGCAAATTAGGAGGATTTTTGATTATTTTTATTTTTGTATTTTCCAAAACTTTGTGCTCCTATGGGTGGTTAGCAAAACCACTTACCATTCCATTGGGTGGTTTACCGTGAAGCTCATTGGCTAGAATAATATCTTCATCACAATGGTCCATTGAGGTAGTAGATGAAGTTGCATTAGGTTCCCTGAGTAGTTGCTTATTAACGTAACTTAAGGGCTGTGTGTTAAGATATTTACCTCTTAGTTAGGGTAATGTGATTCATATTGTTGGACTGCTCCGCCTGGTTGGTGGCTTCCAAATCAAGGGATTGAATGATCTTGGAAGGTGATGAGTCCATTGGTATTGTGTGGGAGGCAGTGGTGAAGATCTCCCCTTTGATTAGTTTATCTTTGTAAGATTGAGAGGTATTGATTGATGGTGTAGTTTTGTCAGGGGGTTTGGGAGGAATTTGATGTGGATCCCTTGAATTTTGTTGTAGTGAGAAGTTGGGCATTATAAAGTGAATTCTGATTATTCCTTGAGTTTACACGTGTAAACAATGCACTTTTAAGTGCTATGTATCATATATACACACTTAGTGCCACCCTTGGATTAATTAATTCCATGTGTAACACACCAAAATTCTTCATCCACTTGATCTTAATTAATACCGTAATTATTTCTTTACTTTCCCACTTTATTCCGACATTTAACTAATTATCCACATAATTAATTTTTTGATCTCAATTCACTTAATAATAATTATTTTATACATAATTCATAATCATTATCACTATCGTGTGGTATAATTCTAGCCCACAACTTCTTTATACACACCAAATATTATTCCCAACCACCATTGTCACATTTTTAAGTCCTACATCATTTCGAGACTTCATCTTATTATACATCGTGCTCTTTTTTGCGTACTTGAATTTGACTAAATTTTTTCGTGGCTCAAGTCTACTTACATACATCGATAGGCTTAAGCAATAGCCCGTAAGCACGTGGTTTTATATTGACAAATTTATTCTCTTCGATTTTTTGACTTCTAATCCTTACGACAAATCCTCAACATTTTCTAAACATAGCATAACCACTATAACCTCAAAATAATCCTGTCCTTGAACTAATGTCAATTAACTTACGATAAATCAAACGTATAAAAGTATGGGATGTAACATCCGTCCCCCATTTAAAAACATTAATCCTAGAATATTAACTCTCAGAGACTTGCAAAAATCTAAGTTGAGTCTCCTCTATAAAATAAACTAATACCGAACTTAATCTTATCCCCTGCAAATCATGAAATCACTTCACGTTAAATCATTACGTCAATCGAAGGATATATTCCTGAATGTCATCCTACTATCATTTATCACAATTACACTGTTATTTTGTTACTGGGGAAACATTCTATCTCTTCTAAATGCTCCTAGTCTTAAACTCCTCCGATTTCATTCACGTTTAACTTACTAGCACTATTTAGTTTCTTATGTTATTCCGGAACCTTAAGCGAGACATCACGTCACCTCTAACTCTTTTTTTCTCTTGTAACTGGACCTCTTGGTACCTGAAAACCATAGGATGGAGGATGTGATACTGATAACACCACTATCGTTTCGGGATAATGAATCACAATGCTTCTAGCCCTCTATCTGATGTCTAGACTATTCACAAACTTCTGTACTTTAGTATCTCGTACCTTCTTCACCTTTACCTTATCTACCTTTAAATCTCGCAAAGTATCTTCTGTCGCTTTCATAATATCCCTTTCACATAGGTGGAATTTACATCCACGCCTAACAGCTCTGTTGTAGTACTTGCTCCCTCTAGTGCATACACAATCCGGCAGAAGCTTCATACTAACTTGTTATGACTCAGCTCTATGGCACGATCACAAAATGAAAGAAGAGTAACATTTCCTAATTGCCATGTAGCCTCTCAATTATAAGTGTGACACATAACACACCCATATGTGAGACTCTACTAGACACGTCTTTTTAGACTCCCTAGGACACGAGCTGCTTTGGTACCATTTTCTCACACCCCAACTTGCGGAGGCATGGTTGGCTCCTAGTGCAGTAATGGCCTGAGTGAACCACCCTACAGCTCGTTATTTCTTGACAAAAACTATAACATACATAGGCCAACTTCGCTAAACTCATTCTTTCTATAATTATCATGGGCCAATATGGCCATAACTCATAATGTATAACTATAACTACGCAAACACTATATTAACGGACCATCATACTGAAAACATGAATACATACGGGCCCATCAAGGACTCTGACATACTGTACTCAATGAATGTGTCTAAAAAGCCTTAAAGAGTATTCGATACCGAAATATGGTCAGGACATGACCCCAGCCTACCTATAAGTCTGTACCAAAACTGTGACACGATGATTAATAGACTCGGCTGCACTTCGAATGAAGTGGAATCTTATCGATCCTTTGCTGAATGCTATGTCGTCTACTATGAGGTTATGTCAAACTGATTACCTACACTTGCAGGCATGAATGCAGCGTCCGCGACAAAAAAGACGTCAGTATGAATAACCGACTATGTAAGGCAATACTGAAAAATACCAATAAGCCAACATTAATGAGAGAGATATAAGAATCAACCTGAACCTCTAAAGTTCCACTAAGGGCCATGGTGCTTACTAACTACTGTTATATATTTAAAGTCTCTCTTTTTGACTACTATCCACATCGTTACATGACTGTCCAAGTGAACAGTGGGGTGACTGCCTGATCTGTGGTAGCTTAGTGGTAAATATGTGTCTTCCCCACCAGTTGTAAATAATGATACATATCAACCCAACCGGTGGTTACAGCCTGACTGGTCGTAGCTCGATGGTAAAAGCGTAACTGTCTAACCGGTCATAACTCGACGATAAATGCATGACTACCTGACCGGTCGTAGCTCAGTGTAAATACATGAAGATCCTTTTAGAATCATTAGGACATCTTTATCGTTGTCACGACCCAAATTCCCAACCCTCGGGATCGTGATGACGCCTAACGCCATACTTGCTAGGCAAGCCAATGTTAGAATTTAGCTAACTGTTTTCTTTTAAAAATTTATTTAAACATAAGTAAACATATTAAAATACATAAAAAATCTAATAATGTCCAATGAATAATATCGGGAATAATAATAAAGAAATGAAATGAGCCATGAAACTACTGCTAATATCTAGCTACCTAGGATTTGAAGTCACAATTCCCGAACTACTAAAGAATTACAAGTATTGGCTGAAATAAATATACATCTATTTTGAATGAAATACAAATACAATCTAAATAATGTAGAGAAGACTCTAGGAATCTGCGGACGCCAGCAGATCTACATCGTTTCTCCGTACGAATGCTTGACTATAACTCGATAACTCAACTCTGACCGGAACCTGGATCTGCACAAGAAGTACAGAGTGCAATATCAGTACAACCGATCCCACGTACTGGTATGTGTCGAGACTAACCTCGACGAAGTAATGACGAGGCTACGGTGGGGCCTTTATAACATAACCTGGATACAATGTATAATAAAGCAAGAAGGGAATAATGAAATAATTAAAAAGTAACTTGAAAAAACTAATAAAACAACTCGTTTAAGTTTTCCAGATCTTAGCTATAACCAATCCTCACGAAAATTTCCAAGTTTCAGTTTAAAATAACGGTAAAAGCAGAGTATGGGAACAATAGAATAAACCAGTAAGTTTTCCAGTCTTTATCATACAATCAGTAAAACATGAATATCCTCCCTTATTTATCCTTGTTGCAGCGCGCAACCCACTCCCACATGTCCACCCTTATTGATCTTCCCTATAAATATCACCCTTATTTCTCCTGTTGCAGCGTGCAACCCGATCCCACCTTTCCTCCCTTATTACTCATTTTTGCAGCGTGCAACCCGCTCCCACCAGACAATCACACCTCTTTATTTATAAAAATATTTCACAATTTAGGTCAAAGCCTTTCACAATATTTATGTCTCAACAATTTTCAGCAGAAAGTTGTACTATTCATGAACTTCATTAATTATCATTTTACAATGAAACCATCCTGAGTGTATCATAAAACACTGTCAACCAACTCAACCCTTTTTATACCACAATGAATCCAAGGGATCAACTAACAATTCCAAAATACTTGAAACAATACTTAACAACAAGTTGACGAAAACAAGTAGACATGGGGACATCAATGATCATAAAACAATTAAGCCACGGATCAAATAAATTGGAAACGGGGAAGGGATCATGTTCAACAGATAATTTGGTGGTGCGTAGATACTCGTCACTTCACTTATACACCACTCACATGCAATTCCACATAGCATTTAGTTAGAGATTCCTATTCCCTCAAGTCAAGGTTAAACCAAACACTTACCTTAATCTCACAAGCAACTCACTGCTCAAGCACAAATTTTCCTTTAAAATTCACCTCCAATCCACTCGTATCTAATCATAATTGGTTCAATATCATTAATTATTGCTAAATACATTAACTTTAATGAAAAATCATCGTCTTCCCATGTTTTCATATTAAAAGACAAAAATCGACCCCGGGCCCGCTTGTTCTAAACTAGAAGTTCGAACCAAAACCCATTCTCCCCCGAGCCCGGATATACAATTGGTTTTGGAATTCGACCTCAATTCGAGGTCTAAATTCCAAAATTTCGAAATTCCTAAGTTCTACCCAAAAAATCCTAGTTTTTACCATGAAACTCTAGATTCTAGGTTGAAATCTTGTTAAAAGTTGTTAAGGATTGAAATGAATTAGTTAGAGATCACTTACCAATGATTTGGAGAAGTTTGGGTCTTTGGAAAATCACCTATGGAGGTTTAGGGTTTGAGAGAATTTAAAAATGGGTGAAAATCCCGTCTAAAATCTCACTTAACAGGCTGTCGTTATCACAATTGCGATAAGGGGTTCGCAATTGCGAACCCTTTGAAATCCTGCTGCCTTCGCATTTGCATCCAAAATCTCGCATTTGCGAGGATGGCCCTCCCAGGACTTCTTCGCATTTGCGACAAAATATCGCATTTCCTAGGTCTGTTGACTTCGCAATTGCGAAGCTTGACATCGCAATTGCAAGACCAGAGACCTGGTGAAAGACACCAGATGCACAACTGAGATTTCTAAGTTCTAATCACTCTGTAGCCTACCCGAAACTCACCCGAGCCCTCGGGGCTCCAAACCAAACATGCACGCAAGTCTAAAAATATCATACAAACTTGCTCGTGCGATCAAATCATCAAAATAACATCAAAAACTACGATATTAACCTCAAACTCATGATTTTCCTCAAGAACACTTCAATTTCACAATTTCTCAACCGGATTTCCGAATCACATCAAATCAACTCTGATTCTCACCAAATTTCACAGATAAGACTTAAATATTATAACAAACTTGTACAGGCTTCGGAACCGAAATACGGGCCTGATACCAACGATTTTACACATTAATTCATTTCTTTATTTCCTTAATAATCCAGCAAAACAATTTTCTTCGAAAATTGATTTCTAAGGCTAGGGAACTCGGAATTTAATTTCGAGGATAAGTCCCATATTTTAATGCGGACCTCCCGGGATCATCGAAACACTAATCCGGATCCGTTTGCTCAAGATGTTGACAGAAGTCAACTAAAAACAAATCGAGGTAACTAAAATTTATTTTTTTAAGTCTAATGAGCCCAGAATAGCGTCATAATTTATAAGATGACCCTTTGGGTCATCACAATCGTATGCCTCAATTGGGCCATAGGAACACACCTTGACATGCTTTGGATTACATTTCACAGGAATGAATAACATATACATCCTTAACTACTAAGAGTAGAACCATTTATGGAATAACATTACATTTACATTTTATTACTTGGATCATGCAAAAGAAGGAAGGATTATCCTTAACATAACTTACATGATGAATTTATCAACCACTTTTACTTGAGCTTGCCAAGAGTAATTTTTGCTCCTTCTAAATCATTGAACAAGACCATGCACTCCTATGATCATGGTGTATTTCATGTTGCTGAACATATGGAGTATTAAGTTGAGTATGTTTTTGTTATATTTCTAAAATAAGCAAATCCCCAAAAATAGAAGGAAAGATTGCAACATCCTTTTCATATCTCAAAATGTCAAAGAAAGAATAAAATGAAAGGTTTAAGGGATATTCCTTGCCTTTACACATGTAAACAATGCACTTTAAGTGCTATAACTCATATATGCACAATGCAAACATAGAAGTTCAAAAGCCTTAGTTTCCATATCGAAGCAAACACAAGCCTAAAGACGCGTTATTTTTTTACTCTCTCTCTCTAGGAAAGTGAATTCGAAAAGCTTGTTTTTAGGAAGATGAATCCTCAAACCTATGAATTTCCAAACACAATATTACCCAAACCCACAGACATTGAACATGAAAAACCCATACAAAGTGATCTAAAGAATAAATCATCCTTCAAAGATATGTTAACAGCCTCAAAACCAATGAGCTTTGCCCCAAATCTAGGCCAGTCCAACATGGACCTGACAAACCACCCCCCCCCAGAAGAAGAAACGTTCGAGCATTCAATAACTTCTAACGCACGAGGCATTAAAAAAATCTCGTTAACAGAAGAAGACTGACAACAAATTTATGAGCAAGGGAAATGCTCTATAATTGTTAAGCTGGCGGGAAAACGCATGTATACCACTACTTAAAAAAAAGATCCAAGATTTATGCGGCCAACCGAAGATTTCTCACTAATTGATCTTGAAGAAGACTGTTACATTATCAAATAAAAAAATAAAAAAAAAAAAATATGGAGAAGGCTATTCATCAAGGACCATGGTTCATATGGCCCCTTTCTTTCCATTAAAAGATGGAAACCAGATTTTGTGGCCACGAAAGAAAAATTAAATACCTCGGAAGGTATGGATTAGGCTCCCTCAATTGCCAACATAATTTTATGATGGTAAAATCCTAGAAAAGATTGGGAATGCAATTGTACGCCTACTTAAAACTGATGTTTGTACATCTACCACACTAAGGGGTCGTTATGCAAGAATTTGTGTGGAAATCCCACTAGAAATCCAAATCCAACCTTTTCTATATGTTGGCCACCATAAACAATATATCCATTACGAGAGAGAAAACTTTCTTTGTAAAAATTGTGGAAGGCTTGGGCACACATTGGGACAGTGTAGTTATTTTCAACAGAAAATCGTGGAAAACATGCATCCAACAAAGGAACAACCTACAACAAAAATTGAAAACTCAAAAGAAGAATGGAAAACTGTCTCCTTCAACAAAGGAAGAAAGCAAGGAGCAAGAAGTAACCAAATAATCCAACAACAATCCAATGAAAAATATCAATGGCCCAGATATCTCAGTAAATTTGTTCAATTCTAATACATGTAAGTATTTGGATACTTAAATATTACAATACAAATCTAAAGAATCCACTAACTCCCTAAAACAAAATGGTGCTAAGAATCCCGCCTCTATGGTTAAGGAACAAACCACTATCCCAATAAAAAGTCATTTCTCTCTCCTGGATAGTAGCAAACGGTTTTAGAAGAAACCACTAATGATAAAAATAATAATAATATAAAATCAATAGTATCCATGCAAACGAACACATGTCCTCTAAAAATAAGGACATAAACATACTGGATACCAAAGTGTCAACTACAAAAACAAATGAAGAGGAAGAAAATAGTGCCATGCAATTTGTTACCCAAAAGGACAAAATTAACCCTCCTACTAATAATAACCCTTCTACACCTATTAGCAAACTGAACCAGAAATCTGAATATAATCCTCCATTAACCGAAGGGAATGAACAAAATCTCTATTTTAGATATAAAAATATACTCCCCCCAAAGCATGCTAGCCAAATAGCACCTCAAGATGACAAAAATGAACAAATGTACTCCACCCTAGAAGATGAAACGGATACTATATCCATGGAAGATCAACCTATAACACAAAGCATTGGGAAACCAAAAGCTATGCATTTGGAAGCCCCAATAATTACCATATTCCCCAATCCCTCCCATACTACCAGTAGCTCCAATCCCACGCCTGTTACCAATCCATCAGAAACTTAATCTTCCATTAAAGATGCCAAGGCTTCCATCAACCCTAAGAAGAAGACACAGACTTATTCAAATCCTACGCCAACACAGAAATCAAACAATGTAGAACCTACCACCCTTCTTTCCACCACTAGAAAAGCCCAGTTTGTTTCTGCCCAACCTCCACAAGCACAGGACTACCAACCTTCCTTGTGGATGGAATTAGGTCTAATGGGATATGTAGTCTCATTCACTGTTCAAATCAACGACCAGGAATCGATAGTGATACTCCACAATAATCAATACATAGCCCAACTAGTAACAGAGGGCATGAGGCTTGCCATGAACAATTACCTAAATCAAGTGTGGTTGAACAATATTTTTCATTCACCGGCACCTTCAATTAACTCATAATTCGTGCATGCAGTGAGGGACCAGTGGAACATGCCACCACAGTTCAACCAAATCCACCCAGAGATGTTCTACCAACTCAACCCCATATTCTCGCCATGGGAGATCACCCAGGAAGCCCAGAACCAACCAATCCCCTCAATGTATCAAGCAGCACCACCACAACACAAAGTAGATCAAGTGTCAAGACTAGTAGACACAACAATGGAGGAGGAACACGAACCTCTCAACCTAAGCTTAGAGCGAATCCTAGAGTTCTCAAATCTAGGCAGGATAAAGGTGTATCTCTTCACGGTGATGCACGAGAAGAGTCATGTGCTCAACTGCCCACTAGCACTCTTCAAGAGCTCGATGGACATCAGACCACCTTAGGATCCAACATTGGGAAATGGAGCAATGATCCTAGTACCATCACTGAGAAGAAATCCTGTCTTTCTAGGGGAAGTGAAGGAGAATGGGGAACCGACAAACTCAAACCTTAATATCTCTATGAATCTTCTAACAAACTTCATTATATGGAGCATAAGGGGTGGGAAAAACGACAATTTTAGGAGGAATTTTAGGGAAATGATAGATACGCACATGCCTTGCATTGTGACCTTATTAGAACCCAGAATGGGAAACCATGCTAGAATTCTTAATGACTTTAGTTTTACGGAGATGATAGAGGTGTCAGCGAAAGGTCAGGCAAGAGGCATGGTCGTGATGTGGGATCATGAAGTGGTCAGTGTCCAAAATGCAGTCTGTAGAAATCAGGAAATCCATGCAACAATAGAGGTATTACCTATTCATAAAACCTATCTTGTTTCTTCAATTTATGCTAGTACTAATCTACAAAAGAAATTTGATGTGGGAAAACCTAGAAAGTATTGGTAAGACCTATAAAGGGCCTTGAATGGTACGAGGAGATTTCAACGACATTTTAACCTCAAATGACAAATTTTGTGGAAAATCTTTTAAAGACAGTAGAGCTAAGTATATTTGGTCTAAGATTAACACTTGCAACTTACTTGATCTTTGTTTTAAAGGGTGCAAGTATACTTGGTCTAACAATAGACATAGGAATAAAGGTCTTATAATGAAAAGACTAGACAAAATATTGGGGAATGAGGAATGGATAGAACTCTTCCCTAAGAGCTCAATAATTCACTTACCCAAAACATACTCAGACCATAATCCTATTCTAGTTGAATTAATTCCAAAAATAGGCTAAAGCATAAAATAACCTTAGGCTCGAGACCTTCTGGTGAAAACATCCGGAATTCCAAACAATTGTAGAAATGAATTGGTATGGATTAGACTATTTTAATGCCAGCCTAAATTTTGTGCAAAATTCTAAAACCTTGGAAAGATAAAACTTTTGGTGATATCGTGGGAAAAAAAGAGGAAACTTCTTTCTAGACTACAAGGAATCCAAAATTCTAGTAGCTATACTACCAGTAATTTCCTTCAAACTCTGGAATATGAATTAAAAAAAGGAATACAATGAAATCCTTCAAATCAAAGAGGATTAATAGAAATTAAGATCTAGGATAATGTGGTTAAACGAAGCAGATGCTAACACAAACTTTTTCCATATTTTAGCTACTAATAGAAAAAGAAGAAACAAGATTAATTTCTTTAAGGATGATGCTGGAAATTGGATCAATGAACACCATCAAATTATGTCACATGTGCTCAATTACTTCTCAAATCCATTCACAACTTCTCACTCCCAAGCTAGTTGGATTAGTCCACTGGCAAACCTCTCTACACATACTAATTTAGATCTAAGCCCTCTAGACAGTCCCTTATTGGATATTAAAATTAAAAGGGTTCTCTATACATTTAAAAATTTCAAAGCTCCAGGGCCGGATGACCTTCACCCCTTTTTTTAAAAAAAATATTTGAAAACTATAGGCATTTCCGTAATAAAGCTTTGTCATGATATATTTACAAATCAAGAAATCCCCAAAGACATTAATAGTACATATCTTTGTCTTATGGCTAAAGTCCCTAATGCAAATAACATCAGAAATTCAGACCAATAGGGCTTTGCAATGCAATCTACAAATTAGTTACCAAAATCCTAGCAAATCGTTTAAAACCATTCCTAGAACAATTGATAAGCGCCTTCCAAGAAAGTTTCATGAGAAATAGAAGAGCTTATGATAATGCAATCATCATCCAAGAACTTGTTTCCAAATTAAAAAAAATAAAACGCAAACAAGGACAAATGATATTAAAATTTGATCAAGAAAAGGCATTTGATAAGTTGAAGTGGTCTTTTGTCCATCACACTCTAAAATACTTCCAATTCCCTCCTAAATTCTCCAAGCTATTATTAAATTATATTTCAACAAGTAATATAGCTGTAACGACCCGGCCAGTTGTTCCGTGAGATTAGCCCCATTTGCCCCATTTCTGCTTTATCATATGTTGCCTAGCCTTTTTATGTTGTGTTGAGTCGGTTGGTTTGGGTTCGGAGAGGTCGTGGTGAGAATTGATATAATTAGTCTCTTAAACTAGCTTAATAGTTGAAAAAGCAAGTAGGAGTTGACTTATTGTCAAATGACCTCGGAATGCGGATTTCTTGGCTCGGATAGCTTTGTTAGGTGATTTGGGACTTAGGAGAGTGTTCAAAACGAAGTTTTGATGTCCGATGTAGAATTAGGCTTGAATTGGCGGAAGTTAGATTTTGGCAATTTCCAGTTGGCAGTGGAAAATAGGCTATAGGGGTCGGAATGGAATTCCGATAGTTGGAGCAGGTTCGTAATGTCATTTTGGATGTGTGTGCAAATTTTCAGGTCAATCAGATGTGTTTGGTTGGTTTCGGCATCATTGGCGAAATATAGAAGTTTCAAAGTTCATAGGCTTGAATTTGATGTAATTTTGGTGTTTTCGTATTGTTTTTGGTATTTCGAAGGCTCGGCTAAGTTTGAATGATCTTATGGGGTGTGTTGGTAGGATTGGTTGGGGGTCCCGGGGGCCTCCGGTGTATTTCGGAGGCCCAAACGGGCACTTTTTAGCCTTAAAAGTCTGCTATATTTTGGTGTTTTAGCAGCAGTGAATTCTTCACTCCGATCGCGTGGATTCATCCGCGGTCACGTAGAGTAAAAGAGTGGGTCAGGCATTTTTTTCTATGCGATCCCGTGGTTATGATTGCGATCGCATAGGTTGGTCAGGTAAAGCAGTGCGATCACGTAGGTGTTGGTACGATCACATAGAGGTTCTGAGGCGCGTGTGTGGGGTGGCTAGAGTCGTGATCGCACTGAAGGGATTTTAAGTGCTGGGCAGGATGTTTTAAAGCCCATTGTTGCGAAATGTTTCATCATTTTCCTCCATTGTCAAGCAGTTTTGATGCAGCACGGTAAGCTCAAGGTGCACGAGAAGAATTATCCAGTGCACGATCTTGAGCTAGCAGCTATTGTTCACACCTTGAAGATTTGGTGTCATTATTTGTATGGAGTGCATTATGAGATTTTCACTGGTCACCGTAGTTTGAAGCATCTGCTTAAGCAGAAGGATCTGAATTTGCGTCAGAGGAGGTGGTTAGAGCTTCTCAAGGACTATGACCTTACTATTTTATATCATCCGGGGAAGCCGAATGTAGTGGCCGATGCCCTAAGTCGCAGAGCGGAGAGTTTGGCCTACCTTCCAGTAGCAGAGCGACCTTTAGCACTTGATGTTCAGGCTTTAGCATGTCAGTTGGTGAGATTGGATCTATCAGAGCTTCCGTGGGTATTGGCTTGTGTAGCCTCCAGGTCTTCTCTTTATGATCAGATCAGAGCATGCTAGTATGATGATCCACACTTGCTTGTTCTTCAGGACAGGGTCCATCGCGGTGATGCCAGGGATCTGGTTATTGGTGATGATGGGATCATGAGGATGCAGGGCCGTATTTGCATGCCTAATGTAGATGGGCTTCGAGATTTGATTCTAGCTGAGGTCCATAGTTCGCGTTATTCCATCCATATGGATGCCGCGAAGATGTATCAGGAGTTTGTGGCTCGGTGTCTCAACTGTCAGCAGGTCAAGTATGAGCACCAGAGGCCAGGTGGACAACTTCAGAGATTTGATATTCCGGAGTGGAAGTGAGAGCGGATCACCATGGACTTTGTAGTTGGACTCCCACGGACTTCGAGGAGGTTTGATGTTATATGGGTTATTATGGATCGGCAGACCAAGTCCACACACTTCATTCCTGTTGGTACTAATTATTCTTCGGAGTGGTTAGCTGAGATTTATATCAGGGAGATTGTCTGATTGCATGGGGTTCAAGTTTCTATCATTTCTGACAGAGGTACTCAGTTCTGGAGAGCCGTGCAGAGGGAGTTAGGTACTCAGGTCAATTTGAACACGGAATTTCATCCTCACACCGACGGACAGTCTGAGCATACTATTCAGATTTTGGAGGATATGTTGCGTGCATGTTTCATTGATTTTGGGGGTTCATGGGACCAGTTTCTGCAACTCGCAGAGTTTGCATATAATAATAGTTATTCGATGAGAATACAGATGGCTCTGTATGTGGCTTTATATGGTCAGATGTGCAGATCTTCGGTTGGCTGGTTTGAGCTGGGTGACGCTAGGCTATTGGGCACAGACTTGGTTCAGGATGCGTTGGTTAAGGAAAAATTGATTCAAGAGCGGCTTCGCACGACGAAGTCTAGGCAGAAGAGTTATGTGTACCGGAAGGTCCGAGATGTGTCTTTCATGGTTGGGGATAAGGTGTTTTTGAAGGTATCACCCATGAAGGGTGTTATGACATTCGGGAAGAGGGAAAAGATGAGTCCCTAGTTTATTGGGTCTTTAAGGTGCTTCAGAGGGTTGGGGAGGTGGCTTATAGACTTGACTTGCCTCCCAGCTTTTCGAGTATTCATCCGGAGTTCCATGTGTCGATGCTCCAGAAGTATGTTAGTGACCCGTCTCATGATTTGGACTTCAGCATGGTCCAGCTCGAGGGTGATATGTCATATGAGGTAGAGCTAGTAGCTATTTTGGGTCGTCAGGTCAGACGGTTGAGGTCTAAGGATATAACTTCAATGGAGAGGGCAGTCGGTGGAGGATTCCACCTAGGAGACCGAGCGGGAGATGCGGGACTGATATCCTCACTTATTCGAGACTACATGTATGTTTCTAGACCCGTTCGAGGATGAATGTTTGTTTAAGAGGGGGAGGATGTAATGACCTGGCCGGTCATTCCGTGAGATTAGCCCCATTTTCCCATTTCTACTTTATCATATGTTTCTTAGCCTATTTATGTTGTGTTGGGTCGGTTGGTTCGGGTTCGGAGAGGTCGTGGTGAGAATTGAGGCACTTAGTCTCTTAAACTAGCTTAATAGTTGAAAAAGTCAAATGGGAGTTGAATTATTGGTAAACGACATCAGAATGCTGATTTCTTGGCTCGGATAGCTTCGTTAGGTGATTTGGAACTTAGGAGTGTGTTCAGAATGAAGTTTTGATGTCCGGTGTAGAATTAGGTTTGAATTGGCGAAAGTTAGTTTTTGACCCTTTCTGGTCGGCAATGGAAAATAGGCTATAGGGGTTGGAATGGAATTCCAACAGTTGGAGCAGGTTCGTAATGTCATTTTGGATATGTGTGCAAATTTTCAGGTCAATCGAATGTGTTTTGGTTGGTGTCGGCATTATTGGCGAAATTTAGAAGTTTCAAAGTTCATAGGCTTGAATTTGATTTAATTTTGGTGTTTTTGTGTTGTTTTTGGGACTTCTAAGGCTCGACTAAGTCTGAATGATGTTATGGGGTGTTTTGGTAGGATTGGTTGGGGTCCCGGGGGCCTCGGGTGTATTTCGGATGCCCAAACGGGAACTTTTTGGCATTAAGAAGTCTGCTATTTTCTGGTGTTTTAGCAGCAGTGAATTCTTCACTACGATCGCGTGGATTCATCCGCGATCGCGTTGAGTAAAAGTGTGGGGCAGGAAATTTTTTTCTATGCTTCGCGTGGTTAGGATTGCAATAGCATAGGTTGGTCAGGTAAAGCACTGCGATCGCGTAGGTTTTGGTGCGATTGCGTAAAGGTTCCAAGGCGCGTGTGTGGGTTGGAGAGTTGTTCTATGCGATCGCGTGTATTGGTATGAGATCGCATTGAGTTGGCTGGTCTGTGTATCGTGATCGCGTGGCTAGAGTTGTGATCGCACTGAAGGGATTTTAAGTGCTGGGCAGAATGTTTTAAAGCCCATACTTGCTAAATTTTTCATCATTTTCCTCCATTGTCAAGAGGGTTGAGAGCTAATTGAGAGGGTTTGAAGAAGAAACCAAAGGGGCTCTCTTGGAGGTAAGGTTTCCAACTTCATAACTCGTTTCTATATCGTTCTCTAAGTAATTAAACCAGAAAATTGTTGAAATTAAACCCAAATCTGGGGAAGAAAGGTGCATGGAATTTGAAATTTTCTTTTGAGGATGAGTGAGCAATTGTGGTCCGATTTTAGTGTTCTTGGTATGTATAGAATCGTGGGAGAACGAGGATTCTATTGATGTAAATTTAATCAAATTTCGAGACGTGGGCCTGGGGCTCGGGTTTGGCTGAATTTCGAGAATTGTGTTAAAAAGTGTATCTTTCGATTGGGGTTTGTTTCGTTAGCGTATATTGAAGATGTTAATCCGGTTTTGGTTAGATTCGAAGTATTTGGGAGCCAATTAGAGGGGCAAGCGCATCACAGAGTAGCTTTTTGGTTGTTTTGAGGTAAGTAACGATTGTAACTCTAAACCTGAGGGCATGACACCCCCTTATTTCATATTATGTTGATAAATGAGGTGACGCACATGCTAGGTGACGAGCGTGGGGGCATGCACTGACAGGGATTGTGACTTGGTCCATCCCTAGCGACTATTAAGCCGCATATTCGATTGGAAACCTTATGATATCCTGTGTTTCGGGAGTTTATACTTGTTTATGGGATGTGAGCCATGTTTAGGGCCTTGTGCCGACCTGTTTATACCCTCAGGGGTATTTTTCCATGTTTGGGTACTTTTACACTATTCTACCACTATCAAGTTAGAACAATTGTGAACTCAGTCATGTTTCCTACTTGTTGTCATTTTCATTGTTATCACACTGCTTTGATAACTCTGAAAAGTATTTGGGGCTGAGTCCCGTAAGTCAAGGTAAATTTCCCAAGTGGCTTGTGAGGGTGACTGAGTCAGGTCGAGAGCCGAGTATGTGAGGATAATTAGGGTACATGCTGCACGCCGCAGTAATATATATATGTTATATATTACATATGGGTGGGGCTACACGCTGCAGCAATATAGATTATATATATATGGATCGGGCTGCATGCCGCAACAATATGTGTTGTATATGGATCGGGCTGCACGCCGCAACAATATATGTTATATATGGATCGGGTTTCACGCCGCAACAATATGCATATTGGATCGGGCTGCACGCCTCAGCATATAGCGCTTGGGCTGAAGGAGCCCCTCCAGGAGTCTGTACACCCCTAGTGAGCGCAGTCGACTATTATATGGACCGGGCTGCACGCCGCAACAATATATGTTATATATATGGATCGGGTTGCACGCCACAACAGTATATATATATATATATATATATATATATATATATATATATATATATATATATATAGTGGAGCGGGCTGCCTGCCGTAACAGTTATATGTGTTCATGGTACTTGCTGAGTACGAGTGTTAAGTGAGAGCATGAGATACTGATAGTGGTGTCACGAGTGACTGAGAGGCTTGCCCGAGAGACCTTATTGTGAGTGATATTGTGCCTGAGGGGCTTATATTTTATGAAAATGTTGTTTTCACTCTTCTTTACAATGAGCCTCTGATAATAAATGTTGGATAAAAGTTTTCTTATGAGATTTTTAAATGGAAATCGGAGTTTTTATGAAACATTCGGAATCGTACTAAGTTGGCGTACTTACATTACTCCCTGCACCTCTGTTTGTAGATCCAGGTACCGGACCATCCCACTAGTTGATTTTTGGACGAGCTTGGAGTTGTTCGAGGATTGAGGTAGCTGCTCAGCGTCCCCAGCTCACCTCCTTTCCTTCCCTCAGATTATAGTTTCTTTTGGTCTTTTGTACCTCAGAATTTTGTTGTAGCAAGTTACTATTGTACATTGTATTTTCATTCTTAGATGCTCATGAAAGTTGACTCCGGATTCTGGGGAAGTGTGTATTTGTTTTATCTCTTTCTGATAGTTTTAAAATCTGCTAAATTTTTGGGAAATTATGGGCTATATTGATAATCTGAAATGGTTGGCTCGCCTAGTTCCATGATAGGCGCCATCACGGTCGGATTAGGATTTGGGGTCGTGACATTAGCAGTTTTAGTTAATGGTTCCATCACAAAATTCGTTGAGCCAAGTCGAGGCATCGGGCAAGGTGATCCCATCTCACCTTATATATTCATCCTTTGTTTAGAAATGTTAACAAGATATATAAACCATCAAGTGGACATTAGGAATTAGGATCCAATAACCATAGGAAAAAAATGTCCAAAATTTTCTCACTTATTTTTTGCAGATGATCTTAACTTGATGGCTAGGGTTAATGATAAATCATGCCAAGCTATTAAAAATGAACTAGACCGGTTTTGTGACTTATCAGGACAATGTATTTGTCACGCCCCAAAATTGAGGGACACGACCAGCGCTCAACCGGGTGGCCCCAGTCAAGCAGACCTAGATTTGCCTCACCTATCCCACATATTACCCCGTGATTTCCATATACCTTATTCATTAGAATTAGCAATTTGAGACTTAACATAAAAATCCAAGTTAAATTCATTTCTACCTCTTATCATTAACAAAATATGGTACTAAATACTTGCAATATACATACAACATACATACTTCTACCACGCGGACCACGATTGTCACTACCCAAACTACATATGTACAATACCCACGTTATGTCTATGGAGCCTCTACGAGTGATAGGATTTTGTACAATACTTGCCGGAAACAAGGCTCTAGCTATACCTTACAATACAAAATAGACCCAAAAGAAGGTGACATGAACCACACATGGCCCCGAGAGGAAGTGGGGCTCACCAATTCAACTGCGGAGGGAGGAGGCACTACTGATAGTGGACTGAATTACCTGCCGTAGAACCACCTACATTCATATAAGAAAATGTAGCGCCCCCCGGCAAAAGGGACGTTAGTACTGTGGATTAGTACTAGTATGTATGGACAAACTTCACTCTAATTAAGATCAACAATGCACATATAAGAGACAGTAATAGAATCAGCAAGCATTGCAAAGCAACAGAAACAATCAAAACCACAAGTACCACAGATTTCCCCTTTTTCCTTTCCAACAACACCATATTCAAGAATTTCATAGATTCTTCATTTCAACGTGATCACATTCCATCCTTATTACCTCGGCCACCCTTATTACCTCGGCCACCCTTATTACCTCACCCACCCTTATTTTTTCGTGTTGCGGCGCGCAACCCAATCCCACCAGAAAATCACATTTCATATCAACATTCCCAATTCACAAGTCAATCACAAAGAATTTAATCATAAGAACACAATCTCAGTACAACCAACCACCCATACGATTTCAAGTCACAACAGATCTTGCCCAAAACGACGAGTCAAATAAGACATTGCCACAATCAGTGTAGTACTATTATATCAACCACAAATTCCTATTTATCATATCATTTCAGAGCTCTTAGCACTTAGTCATATTCACATACATGGGTTTGTTACAAATCTTTAATAACGTCATATTAGGGTACTTAACCAACCTTACACATGGTAAAACATTCACAAGTAAATCGCCTTTTCACAATTTTCGAATAGCAAAATACATTAATTTAAGCTAGACAGTCAGAGAGTAGGGCATCATGCCTCAACATATTTAGAACACCCAATTTACACATACTCAGATAATTAACATGTAGCGACTGTTCCGGCACCAACAAGGTGACTTTACGAAGATTAAAGTTAGCGATACATACCTGGGGTCGGAAATTCTTTTTAACTTTTATTCACAAATCACTGAACCGACTAGTATCGCCAATATAGTTAACAACTAAACATATTAAACTCAGAATTGGAAATCATGCATACAATTCGAACTCTTTTAAGCATTTTATCGAACGCTAGGTGACCTCATTAGATTACCACCCCTTCCTTGTGAAATTTACCCCAACCCTCTTCCCTTTTTACTAGATTAAGAAGTTTTACTCACATACATTCATGGGTTTGACCTCCATTTTCAAGTACCATCCTATGTGTTTTAATCTTAATTAAAATCTGAGAACTTGGGGAAAATGGGGTGAAGACTTACCACTTTGAGTGAAGAAGATAGTACTAACTCGATAGATTCCGGGCTTGATCGACTTTGAAGAATCAATTTTTTTTTATGAAGAATAACTTTCCATCTCAAGAACCCTCTCTCCCTTCTCTCTATATTTTTCTCAGAAATCAGTTAGAAATGAAGGGGAGAGGTGTTTTAATGAACTGGGGGTCGGGTTTTGAAATTAGAAAAAATAGGAGCCCGACACCAGAGTGCGGTCTTGCATTCCTAACATGCGGTCCGCAGAATGGCCCTCAAGATTGGCCAACATTTAAAACACAATGTACAGGCATGCGACCATTATGCAGTCGCACAGTGCGTCGCATAACCCCCCTTACCAAAATCAATGGGCAAGCATGCGATAACCATGCGGTCCGCAGAACCAACATGTATTCGCAGTTTGGACCGCATAGTTGTCCACAAATTGGGAAGTGATTCTGCCCATGTATGCTACCATTATACGGTACGCATACAAGTTATGCGATCGCATAGTGCGTCGCATAACGCCCAAATTTCTTGAAAATTCATCTTTCAAATTTTGGGGTACTTTTTACTGAAAAATATGTCTGTTTTAAGAATTTTTACAGTTATAACAACTTGGAGACGTATTCGGGTATTATCTTAAACGATAAATTTTACGGGTCTTTACATCCTCCCCCACTTAAAATCATTCTTCCTCGAATGAGGATCGGAAAATCATTTGGTTTTGAAAACACAATATGCCAACCCCCAATTTTTTTCTAACTCCGATATCTTCTGAAAATTTCGCCAGAGTTTCCTCTCTAATTAGGTCTATCTACCTGCCTGAGAGCCCCCGAAACACATGCTTCTTAACCAATTCCACACATAACTAGTTATTTCATGGCCTTGCACATAATTTGGTCACCTCGACAAGTCCCATATAATTTTATTACTTCAACATGTCATATACACTTCAATTAATCATTACCAATCTACTTTTCCATTAATCATTTAACCATCACATGAGTTTCACACAATTTCATTTACTCCACGGGGTTGCACATTACTCAATTAGTCACAACATACAGAATTATGACACAACTGGAGAAGTTACAATAGTAGAGCAATTAGGGGAAAATAGGGTGCTTTTGCACAAAACTGAAAATAAAATGTAATTTGCTTAGAGATGACAGTTCGCACGATCACTACTAGACTTATTCAAACAAATGGGGATATTTTTCTTTCATTTCATTTTCCGATTCCCACGTGGCTTCCTCAATGTGCTCACTTCGCCACAACACTTTAACTAAAGTAATTTCTTTGTTCCTAAATCTACGGACTTGTCTATCAAGAATAGCAACCAGAACCTCTTCATACGATAATTCTTCCACGCGGACCACGATTGTCACTACCCAAAATACATATGTACAATACCGACGTTATGTCTATGGATCCTCTACGAGTGATAGGATCTTATACAATACTTGCCGGAAACAAGGCTCCAGTTATACCTTACAATACAAAATAGACCCAAAAGAAGGTGACATGAACCACACATGGATCCGATAGGAAGTGGGGCTCACCAATTCAACTGCGGAGTGGAGAGGAGGCACTACTGACTGTGGACTAAATTACCTGCCGTAGAACCACCTACAATCATATAAACAAATGTAGCTCCCCTGGCAAAAGAGACGTTAGTACCATGGAATAGTACTGGTATGTATGAACAAACATTACTCTTAGTAAGATCAGCAATGCACAGATAAGAGATAATAATAGAATTAGCAAGCACTGCACAACAACAGAAACAATCAAAGTCACAAGTTCCACAGATTTCCCCTTTTTCCTTTCCAACAACACCATATTCAAGAATTTCATATATTCTTCATTTCAATGTGATCACATTCCATCCTTATTAACTTGGTCACCCTTATTACCTCGGCCACCCTTATTACCTCACCCACTCTTATTTCTTCGTGTTGCGGCGCGCAACCCGATCCCACCAGACAATAACATTTCATATCAACATTTCCAATTCACAATTCAATCACAGAGAATTTCATCTTAAGGACACAATCTCAGTACAACCAACCACCCATAAGATTTCAAGTCACAACAGATCTTTCCCAAAACGATGAGTCAAATAAGACATTGCCAAAATCAGTGTAGTACGATTGAATCAACCACAAATTCATGTTTATCATATCATTTCACATCTATTAGCACTTCGTCATATTCACATACTTGGGTTTGTTACCAATCTTTCATATCGTCATATTAGGGTACTTAACCAACCTTACACATGGTAAAACATTCACAAGTAAATCGCCTTTTCACAATTTCCGTAGAAAATTACATGAATTTCAGCTAGACAGTCAGAGAGTAGGGCATCATGCCTCAACATATTTAGAACACCCAATTTACACATACTCAAAAAATTAACACGTAGCAAATATTTCGGCACCAACAAGGTGACTTTACGAAGATTAAAGTTATCCATACATACCTGGGGTCGGAATTCCTTTTTAACTTTGACTCACAAATCACCGAACCGACTAGTACCGCCAATCTAGTTCACAATTAAACATATTCAACTCAGAATTTGAAATCACGCATGCAATTCAAACTCTTTTAAGCATTTTATCGAACGCTAGGTGACCTCAATAGATTACCACCCCTTCCTTGTGAAATTTACCCCAACCCTCTTCCCTTTTTACTAGATTAAGAAGTCTTACTCACATGCATTTATGGGTTCGACCTCCATTTTCAAGAACCATCCTATGTGTTTTATTCTTAATTAAAATCTGAGAACTTGGAGAAAATGGGGTGAAGACTTACCTCTTTGAGTGTAGAAGATAACACTAACTCGATAGATTCCGGGCTTGAGCGACTTTGAAGAATCAATTTTTTCTTTATGAAGAAGAGCTTTCCCTCTCAAGAACCCTCTCTCCCTTCTCTCTATTTTTTTCTCAGAAATCAGTTAGAAATGAAGGGGAGGGGTGTTTTAATGAACTGGGGGTCGGGTTTTAAAATTAGAAAAAATAGGAGCCCGACACAAGAGTGCGGTCTTGCATTCCTGACATGCGGTCCGCAGAATGGCCCTCAAGATTGGCCAACATTTAAAACACACTGTACAGGCATGCGACCATTATGCAGTCGCATAGTGCGTCGCATAACCTCCCTTACCAAAATCAGGGCAAGCATGCAATAACCATGCGGTCCGCAGAACCAACATGTGTTCGCAATTTGGACCGCATAGTTGTCCTCAAATTGGGAAGTGATTCTGCCCATGTATGCGACCATTATACGGTCCGCATACACGTTATGCGATCACATAGTGCGTCGCATAACGCCCAAATTTCTTGAAAATTCATTTTTCAAATTTTGGGGTACTTTTTACTGAAAAATATGCCTGCTTTAAGAATTTCTACAGTTATAACAACTTGGAGACGTATTCGGGTATTATCTTAAACGATAAATTTTACGGGTCTTTACATCCTCCCCCACTTAAAATCATTCTTCCTCGAATGAGGATCGGAAAATCATTTGGTTTTGAAAACACAATATGCCAACCCCCAATTTTTTTCTAACTCCGATATCTTCTGAAAATTTCGCCAGAGTTTCCTCTCTAATTAGGCCTATCTACCTGCCTGAGAGCCCCCGAAACACATGTTTCTTAACCAATTCCACACATAACTAGTTATTTCATGGCCTTGCACATAGTTTGGTCACCTCGACAAGTCCCATATAATTTTATTACTTCAACATGTCATATACACTTCAATTAATCATTGCCAATCTACTTTTCCATTAATCATTTAACCATTACATGAGTTTCACACAATTTCATTTACTCCACGGGGTTGCACATTACTCAATTAGTCACAACATACAGAATTATGACACAACTTGAGAAGTTACAATAGTAGAGCAATTAGGGGAAAATAAGGTGCTTTTGCACAAAACTGAACATAAAATGTAATTTGCTTAGAGATGACAGTTCGCACGACCACTACTAGACTTATTCAAAAAAATGGGGATATTTTTATTTCATTTCATTTTCCGATTCCCACGTGGCTTCCTCAACGTGCTGACTTCGCCACCACACTTTAACTAAAGTAATTTCTTTGTTTCTAAATCTACGGACTTGTCTATCAAGAAGTGCAACCAGAACCTCTTCATACGATAATTCTTTGTTAACCTCAATAGTCTCAACTGGCACGATGGCTGATGGATCTCCAACTACTTTCTTCAACATAGACACATGGTACACCGGGTGCACTAATGACATCTCAGGGGGCAATTCAAGTCTATAACCCATATGTCCTATCCTTTGAGCAATCCTATATTGCCGGACATACCTTGTGCTCAATTTCCCTTTCTTCCCAAACCGCATTACTCCCTCATGGGGGACACCTTCAAGAATATCCAATCATCTACATGGAATTCCAATTCTCTACGACGAACGTCCGCATAGGATTTCTGACGACTCTGAGCAGTTCTCATCCTTTCCTGAATGACTCTAACCTTTTCATAGCATGGTGCACAAGGTCTGGTCCTAACAATTCTGCTTCACCAACCTTGAACAACCTAATCTAAGATCTACACATTCTTCCATACAATGCCTCAAATGGGGCCATCTGAATACTAGCGTGAAAGTTGTTATTGTAAGCAAATTCGATAAGCGGTAAATGATCATCCCAAATACCCTTGAAGTCCAACACACAAGCCCGTCACATATCTTCAAGCGCCAGAATAGTCCTCTCTGCCTGACCATAAGTCTGCGGATGGAAAGCCGTGCTGAGATTTACCTGAGTACCCAAACCTTGCTGAAATTTCCTCCAAGAATTAGCTGTGAATTGGGTTCCTCGATCTGAGATAATAGAAACTGGAGTACCGTGAAGCCTGACTATTTCCTTGATATACAACTGAGCGTACTGTTCTGCAGTATCGGTGGACTTGACTGGCAAGAAGTGAGCTGATTTCGTGAGTCGATCCACTATCACCCAAATTGAGTCGAACCTACATGGAGTGCGAGGTAACCCCACAACAAAGTCCATATTGATCATTTCCCATTTCCACATCAGTATTTCCATAAGCTGCATCGACCCACTGGGCCTCTGATGCTCGGCCTTCACCTGCTGACAATTCAGACATCTAGATACAAATTCTGCCACATCTCTCTTCATACCGCTCCATCAATAAACTTCCCGGAGATCATGATAAATTTTCGTAGATCCTGGGTGCACGGAATACCTAGAATTGTGAGCCTCCGCCATTACCCTCTCCTGAAGATTATCCACATCTGGAACACAGAGCCTTCCCTGGCACCGTAAAGCACCATCATCGCTACTGAGTGAAAATGCCAAAATCTTATTATTCAAAACTGCCTCCTTCAATTGCACCAATGCTGGATCCATACACTACTTTTCCTCGACTTCCGCTACAAGGGATGATTATGCTCCATTATACACCATAATATTTCCTCGTTTGAGGTCTAGAGACAGACCCCCAGACTGGCCAATTGATAAATCTCCCGAGCTATAGGGCTCTGATCCACTTTCAAATGAGCCAAACTACCCATAGACTTCCGACTGAGAGCATCGGCCACCACATTCGCCTTCCCTGGATGGTACAAAATGTTTATATTATAATCCTTATGCAATTCTAACCATCATTGTTGCCTTAAATTCAACTCCTTCTGCTTGAAAAAATAATGGAGACTCTTGTGGTCTGAGAACACGTCCACATGAACCCCATACAAATAATGCCGCCAGATTTTTAATGCAAACACAACTGTCGCGGGTTCTAAATCATGCGTCGGATAATTCATCTCGTGATTCTTGAGTTTCATGGAAGCATATGCTATAACCTTCCCATGTTGCATCAACACCCATCCCAAACCAACCCTTGAAGCATCGCAATAAACCACAAATCCCTCCGTTCCTTCTAGCAAAGTCAACACTGGTGCCGAAGTCAATCTTGATTTCAATTCCTGAAAGCACTTCTCACAAGCGGCGGACCATTGGAACGTAATTGCTTTCTACATTAATTTGCTCAATGGGGAGGTGAGGGTAGAGAATCCCTCCATAAACCTTCGATAATACCCAGCTAGACCCAAGAAACTGTGAATCTCTGTCGGGATCGTTGGTCTAGGCCAATCCTTCACTGCTGTGATCTTTTGGGGATCAACCTTAATCCCTTCTATGGAAACAACATGACCCAAAAATGCAACTAACTCCAACCAAAATTCACATTTTGAAAACATGGCATGCAATTGGTGCTGATGAAGAGTCTGCAGAACTGCCCTGAGGTGATTAGCATGATCCTCCCGACTTCGCGAGTAGACAAGGATGTCATCAATAAAAATAATCACGAAGGAGTCAAGAAACGGTTTGAAAACCTGATTCATAAGATCCATGAAAGTCGCTGGATCATTGGTCAGTCCAAAGGACATCACCAAAAATTCAAAATGGCCATAATGAGTTCTGAAGGTGGTCTTAGGAATATCCTGCTCTCTGATCTTCAACTGGTGATACCCAGGCCGTAAATCAATTTTGGAGAAAAACCTCTCACCTTGTAATTGGTCAAAAAAATCATCTATCAAAGGAAATGGATACTTGTTTTTTTAATAGTGACTTTGTTAGGCTACCGATAATCAATACACATTTGAAGCGACCCATCCTTCTTCCTGAAAAAAAGAACCGGAGCGCCCCACGGCGACACACTCGGCCGAATGAATCACTTCTCTAATTAGTATTTCAACTGCTCCTTTAAATCCCTCAACTCTGTTGGCGCTGTTTTGTACGGTGGAATAGCTATTGGTTGCGTATCTGGCAATACATCAATTCTGAAATCGATCTCTCTATCTAGCAGAATCCCTGGATGCTCGTTCGGAAATACTTCAAGAAACTCATTCACGACTGGGACAGACTCGGGGGCAGACACTTCTGAAGTGGTGTCTGCAACCCGGACCAAATGATAAACACACCCCTTTTTAATCATCTTTGAGGCCTTAAGGTAGGAAATGAACCTACCCTTTGGCACCACACCATTCCCTTTCCGCTCAATAACTGACTCATTAGGAAACTCTAGCCTCATAATTATGCTTCGGCAGTCGAGTTTAACAAAGCACGAGTTAGACAAGGATATTTTCACTTTACACTTCACCGCACGATATAGAATAACAATGAAAAGGGTGTTTCCTTAATGTCCATGTAGCCCCCTAATTATAGATGTAGTCGACAACACACCGATAAAAAGGGCTCTACTAGACACGGCTCCGAAACATCCTATGATACTTTAAAACTTTAGGCTCTGATAGCAAGTTTGTCACGCCCCAAAATCGAGAGACACGACCGGCGCTCAACCGGGTGGTCCCAGTCAAGCGGACCTGGATTTGCCTCACCTATCCCACGCATTACCCCGTGATTTCCATATACCTTATTCATGTGAATTAGCAATTTGAGACTTAACATAAAACTCCAAGTTAAATTCATTTATATCTCTTATCATTTAAAACATATGGTACTAAATACTTCCAAGATACATACAACATACATACTTCTACCACGCGGACCACGATTTTCACTACCCAAAATACATATGTACAATACCGAGGTTATGTCTATGGATCCTCTACGAGTGATAGGATCTTATACAATACTTGTCGGAAACAAGGCTCCAGTTATACCTTACAATACAAAATAGACCCAAAAGAAGGTGACATGAACCACACATGGCTCCGATAGGAAGTGGGGCTCACCAATTCAACTGCGGAGTGGAGAGGAGGCACTACTGACGGTGGACTAAATTACCTGCCGTAGAACCACCTACAATCATATAAAAAAATGTAGCTCCCCTGGAAAAAGAGACGTTAGTACCATGGAATAGTACTGGTATGTATGAACAAACTTTACTCTTAGTAAGATCAGCAATGCACAGATAAGAGACAATAATAGAATTAGTAAGCACTGCACAACAACAGAAACAATCAAAGTCACAAGTTCCACAGATTTCCCCTTTTTCCTTTCCAACAACACCATATTCAAGAATTTCATATATTCTTCATTTCAATGTGATCACATTCCATCCTTATTAACTTGGTCACCCTTATTACCTCGGCCACCCTTATTACCTCACCCACTCTTATTTCTTCGTGTTGCGGCGCGCAACCCGATCCCACCAGACAATAACATTTCATATCAACATTTCCAATTCATAATTCAATCACAGAGAATTTCATCTTAAGGACACAATCTCAGTACAACCAACCACCCATAAGATTTCAAGTCACAACAGATCTTGCCCAAAACGACGAGTCAAATAAGACATTGCCAAAATCAGTGTAGTACGATTGAATCAACCACAAATTCATGTTTATCATATCATTTCACATCTATTAGCACTTCGTCATATTCACATACTTGGGTTTGTTACCAATCTTTCATATAGTCATATTAGGGTACTTAACCAACCTTGCACATGGTAAAACATTCACAAGTAAATCGCCTTTTCACAATTTCCGTAGAAAATTACATGAATTTCATCTAGACAGTCAGAGAGTAGGGCATCATGCCTCAACATATTTAGAACACCCAATTTACACATACTCAAAAAATTAACACGTAGCAAATGTTCCGGCACCAACAAGGTGACTTTACGAAGATTAAAGTTATCCATACATACCTGGGGTCAGAATTCCTTTTTAACTTTGACTCACAAATCACCAAACCGACTAGTACCGCCAATCTAGTTCACAATTAAACATATTCAACGCAGAATTGGAAATCATGCATGCAATTCGAACTCTTTTAAGCATTTTATCGAACGCTAGGTGACCTCAATAGATTACCACCCCTTCCTTATGAAATTTACCCCAACCCTCTTCCCTTTTTACTAGATTAAGAAGTCTTACTCACATGCATTTATGGATTCGACCTCCATTTTCAAGAACCAGCCTATGTGGTTTATTCTTAATTAAAATCTGAGAACTTGGGGAAAATGGGGTGAAGACTTACCTCTTTGAGTGAAGAAGATAACACTAACTCGATAGATTCCGGGTTTGAGCGACTTTGAAGAATCAATTTTTTTTTATGAAGAAGAACTTTCCCTCTCAAGAAACCTCTCTCCCTTCTCTCTATTTTTTTCTTAGAAATCAGTTAGAAATGAAGGGGAGGGGTGTTTTAATGAACTGGGGGTCGGGTTTTGAAATTAGAAAAACTAGGAGCCCGACACCAGAGTGCGGTCAGGAATGCGATCGTGTTCCTGACATGAGGTTCGCAGAATTACCCTCTAGATGGGCCAACATTTAAAACACAGTGCAGGTATGCGACCACTATGCGTTTCTCATGCACGTTATGCGATCACATAGTGCATCGCATAACCTCCCTTACCAAAATCAATGGGCAAGAATGCGACAACCATGCGGTCCGTAGAACCAACATGTGATCGCATTTTGGACCGCATAGTGGTCCTCAAATTGGGCAGTGATTCTGCCCATGTATGCGACCATTATGCGGTCCGCATACACGTTATGTGATCGCATGGTGCATCGCATAACGCCCAAATTTTTGGAAAATTCATCTTTCAAATACTGGGGGTACTTTTTACTGAAAAATATGTCCGTTTTAAGAATTTCTACACTTACAATAACTTGGGGACTTATTCGGGTATTATTTTAAACGGTAAATTTTACGGGTCTTTATAGTATTAACAATGCTAAATCAAAGGTTCTCTTTTTAAATAACTGCACTACTTCAAAAATTAAGGATGTTACAACTAGACTAGGTATAAAGAAATGTGACCACTTTGGCACCTACCTAGGATTCCCTTTATTAAACAAATGCCCAAGGCCTAGAGACTACCAATTTATAATTGACAAAATGAGAGCTAAGCTAGCATCCTGGAAAATAAAATTCTTTAATTTAGCAGGGAGAACAACCCTATCCCATTCTTTCCTTAATTCAATACCCAATCACTATATGAAATATACCTTACTTCCTAAAAATATACTTAATAAGATTGATAAAATTCAAAGGGGCTTAATATAGGTTAGCACCACAGAAAATAGGAAAATTCATCTAGTTTACTCTTTGCCTACAAAAATCCAATGGGGCCTAGGTATCAATAATGCAAATGTTAAGAAATTATGCACACTATCTAGCCTATTATGGAGAATTCTTACAAATGCTACAACCCTCTGGGCCAAACTAATCATCACTTCTTATGGAACTAATGTTACCAAAAATAAAATCTCTTTCCTATGGAGAAGTATTCAAAGGGGATGGGAATTATGCTCAAATGGTATTACATGGTCCCCCATTACCATTCCAATATGAACATATGGGAGACCAATTGGATTCCAAATATAGAAAATATTAGAAAAGCGGTGGCAGGTCCTCTCTCTATTAGTGATTACTCTATAAAATTAAAAGATATTTTTAATGGTAAAATATGGAACTTTAATGAAATATCCCTTAACATCCCTAATGATATTAAGAAAAATATTACTAAGACAAGAATTCGTTTTAAGGGTCCTACAAGTGATATTCCAGTATGGTCACTGATGCGTGGCTAGAATTCATGATTTTAAGCATTATATACCTTGCATTTTATGAGCTTTAATGATAAAATACACGTCGTATGTGCCTAATAGGGTTTATTTTTTGTGTAGGTGAATTGGAAATGAAAACGGGGCTAAACGGATGCAAATACGTCAGAAAATACGCGAAAGGGGACGCCCAGACGATAGCCGGGCGACATAGCCAAACAGCCTGACCCAGCCTGGCCTTAGCCAGGCGTTAGAGCCCTAACGCCAGGGAGGGCCTGGCGTTAGCCAGGCGTTAGAGCCCTAACGCCAGGGGCTCCCTGGCCTTACCCAGGCGTTTGGGCTGAAACGCAAGGGTCCCTGGACGGCCAGAAATTAAGTTTTGACGGGTTTTAAGTGTTTGCAAGTTAGAATAGACGTCTTTAACACGTTTAGGGTTCATCCTAAACATATAAATAGACCCAAAAACATCACATTAGAGAGTTTATCGACAGGAGACTTTTGACAGGGGGATTCGACAGAGGACTCTTGACAGAGGATTCTACTTAGTTTTTCTTCTCTTCTCTTCTTTTAGTTTTATAGTTTATTAGTTCTAGAGTATTGGGTGTTACATGAACGTTGTAGTTGAAGCTTGAATTATTCTTATTGTTTATCTTAATTGGTTTGTTTATTCAATCTTGTGCTTAATTATTCAATTGCTTGATCATCAATTGACTACTATCTACGAATCTAGGGTTGAACTCGGGAGAGGGAATTCTAGATTGCATATAAGATTGGGTAGAGCAAGATCTTAACCCTTCAGGGGAGCGGATTTGCGGTTAGGATAGGAATATACCTAATTGCCTTGCTTGGTTATTATACGGGAATTATTAATGCGTTCTTGTTAATCCTGATTCCATAGGAATATAGGCATTAGGTTAGCTTGAATAGGCGAGTTGTACTTCGGGAGAAGGCTACGAGCAATATTAACCTCGTCAATCAATAAACCTGATTAGAAGATTTAGGTCGAAAACTCAACGTGATTGTTTAACAACCCATAACTCTAGAATATCAATTTACCTTGAATTCATCTTTAAGTTAGTTGTCTATTTAATCTTTTGATTTACTATTTTAGATTAATTCTAGTTAAATATTTGTTTGAGTTTAGTTTAGTGGATAGTTAATCACAAGTCCCTGTGGGTACGATATCTGGACTTAAAATCCTATATTACTTGTCGACCACGTACACTTGCGTGTGCATTGGGAAATCAACCAACAAGTTTTTGGTGCCGTTGATGCGTGGCTAGAATTCATGATTTTTACTAGATT